>JAULCC010302468.1:0-12045 GCA_032358795.1 Nuttallia obscurata | reverse complement strand
TTACCCCCCCCCCCACAAAAAAAAAATAAATAAATAAATAAATAAAAAAAAAATGAAAATAAATTAGATAAATAATTAATTAAATAAATAAAAAAAAATAAAAATGCTTTTAGAATAAGAAAACCAAACATTATAGGGTTCAATTTTTATTTTGAATATTTTTGAAACAGCAGAATAAGTTTTCTTAAATGTTTTGCTGAAAAAAATATGCTGCTACATCTATATAATTAACTGTTATAGTTTTACTTCCATTACCGCCGATATGTTTTGTGATCAGCACAGCTAGATTTATATTTTATAGTTTTCTATGAATTTGCTTTATAAAACATAACAATCGCTGTCACATTTGAAATACCAACAAATAAAACCATCCACATAAATATGACCAAGCCATTCGGCTAAATTTTCCCGATACTCCCTGAGGCGAACCAGTCCATCGTGAAACCCCGTACCAGGTTTTACAATATGCCTCCACTGTTGCCTATCCGCGCATGTGTTTAGTGGATCAGAGTTTGTCAGAAAGTGAATCATGGCGGACGGTACGAGATGTGTTCGGAATTTGTCAGTGTTTTTAATTGGATATTTTACATTCACAGTTATAGGAATTAGTGCAGAGAAAGGTAAATTTAATATTTCAACTTGGCTTGTAAAATTTTAGCCACGTCAAGCACTATGCTTAATGTTTACATCATGTAAAAACGCGGCACGACCTGTCCTGTGTTTTTAGAACTGTGTAATTCGGCAATGTTTGTGTCATCCGCAATCACAGTCTTACGCAGGTGTAACAATCAAGGTGTTAAATTTTTGTAAGCTTTTTTTCCAGACTGTACTATGAGACACACTTTTGAAAGTTTTTGAAACTAGCTATGTACTAGTCTAATTCACTTTGTAGTGTTACAAACACTGTTAGAAAACTTTTATAAACAAATGTATAAACACGTAGTCCTGATCATTATTTAGTCCGCCTTTCACGTAACTATCCCCGCGGTTATGTTAAGAGAGTCGTCTGCGGAGCAGTTTTCTAATTTTTAGCCATTTGAAAGGAAAAACCTGCAGTAATACAAAATTATTTGAAAGATGTGTCCTTTTCATTTTGTGTCCCCAATTGACCAAACACCGAAAGAAGAGAAAACTTTCGAAACAAGCAATATTCTGTTATATACTGTTAGATATATAGTATGAACATGTGTAGAAAGAAATTTTTTTTATATGTATTGTTTGTAAAGTTGCGAAAGTTAGATGTTAAATAGATGTTACTTATTGTTATCATAATTAAGTTATATGAAAGAATCTGGTTTGAATATTAGAATTAGGTTTAAAAAATTTCTCTTTAAAAGTGTTCATGCTCTATATAAAACTATAATACTTTTAATTACACAGAACATGCTTTTTATATTAACTAGTCTATAGCATGTTCATAATTGTCAACTTTAATACTTACAGTATAGATAGGTTAGTCGCCAAGACATATGTTATGACAATATATGCCTACTAAAACACTAACCCATTTAGTGCTTAATATTGTCGTCTGCTGAAAAAATTTTCATTTGCCAAAATTCCAAAACTTTCTTGTTTTGTGCATAATTTATCACAAGTTTTAATATGAGTGGCAAACAGTATAGATCTCTGATCAGTTTAGCTGAGGTGATCTAGATCCAAACTGTTTTGGAAAGGGTCCCGCATTGAAAGGATTATTAAAATGATTAAAAAGTTTACAATCAAGCCTGGTTAAAATTGAATTAATCAATATTTCCTACTAATTGATATTTCTTCAAGACAAGTCACTGTAATATACATTGAAATCAGTATTTTTTATGTATTGACTTCCTTACAATATGTGTTTCTGTTAAATTTTTCTAAATATGTAGAATTGCCGTTCCTGAAACAAAATTGCAAGTGTGCAAATTAAAAAATATTTTATGCATTTGTATTTATAAAATGAAATCTTAAAACTTTTATTCTTCTTCTCAAGTTACCTGTATATAGTTAACAAATTAAATTTTCACCCAATGTAGAAAAGAGCTTAACATTATCTTTGGAGAGAACAATGAATACCTGTAGATAGAAAAAGTATTTATTCTCTTTAAAATACTATATCAAGAACATATGTTAGGTTTATTACTATAGGGTTACAAATTAAATATGTAATAAACGTTGCTATGGTAATTGCTATTTGGAAAAAAATACTTTTTGAATTTAATATTTTAAAAGTCATATAAAAGACTTTTATCTGCTGATTTTAAATGGAGCTTATTGTCATTCCCATATATACTGTGTTTACTGTTAATTGTTTTTTTAAATGTATAGATACAAGATAATTATCTTTTTTTAAGTGAACAAGTCCACTGTGGCAGGGTATGAAATTGTTCTGTTTGTTTTGTCTCAACGAAGAAACAAAGCAATGACTGACGGGGAACGGATCCAAAGAAAAGACATGATCTTATCAGAAATAAACAGCTTGAAATGATGAAAAGGGCGGAAATGCAGTTTATAATGCAAGTTAAACAGAAGACACGGAAAGAATGAATCGAAATTTACAGTTAAATCCTTATTAACAGTTGAATTTATTTAAATAAATCCTAAGCATGGAATTATTTTCTCATCTAGTAAAGTAGGCTAGGCTTTTCCTTGAAGAGAAAATTAACACTAACATCTAATGATCATCAGAAGTAAATACGAGTATTTATTTCCATGATAAATTCTAACTCTTTGGAAAAGGGTGAGTTTAAGATATTGGTTATATTTAAAGAAATTTTTCTACATTGTAGGAAAAGTGGCCTATTATTGGCCCCTTATACAGTAAAATAAATTCTATGGAAGAGAAAAAGTGCCCGATTAATTGAGATAAGTTTGGCTGGATGTTAAACTTCTAAGATTCCGGCATACATTAGTCAGTAGATGATGTATTGTTGAAGTTGATGATCACATAATATGGTTATGTGAAACTTGCAAGGCTGCTCAAATGAAATTGAATGAATCATAATGGCTGGGCTTAAGTCTGTTTACATCTGATAGCAAACTTTAGAAAGGCATTGTTAGGACTATTTACGCAGAGTTTTACCCAGTTACAGGCGTCTTTTGTCCCTGCCTTTGGACTTTTGGTTTCTGGTCAGCTTTTGTTTGGTCTGTCCCGTGGACGATTTGGACGTTGTTTGCCCACTTTAATTTAGTCTGTTTACCTATATGATTGGACATTCAACGCTGCTGACTGCGTTTGTTTGGGTCCCACTGTTGTGTTTGTATACATGTACGTGCGGTTGGGCACATACAATAATTCACCCTTTCCAGGACCCAGGCATGATGAAGAGGAAATTGACTAATATTTCGTTGTTTCGTGAAATTGGGAACTTGCTGACAGTCTTTTCATCAGTAATGAATATTTTAACCTGCTGTGCTTTACCTGAAAGGATATTACAAAAATTGTAGCCAAAATCAGATGCAACAGAATGTGGTATTCGATCAGAGTCAGCACCGTTTTTGTTGTGAAAATTCAAAGCCTTTGAAATATGCAACTAAGTAATTGCAATCAATATTTTGGGATTTAATATGTTTTAGTACATAAAGTGGAATGAAATGTCAAAATTCCAGTGTGCTCTAGATGAAATAACATAGAAGTAATGATATATAGTTAGATCTAATGAAACTGAAATCCTGTAAAAAGGATTAAATGAAAAATTAATGTTCTTGAATCAAATCAACGAATATACAACAGATAAAAGGGTAGGAAATAAGATTTACTTTTACAAAAATCAGAAAGGGAATATTACTCAAACATTATATATTTTTACATAACTGCATTATTTTGTATGATGTTTTTTTGTACATGGTAAACTGTAGCCCATTTCCGATCAATTGATGATAATTATCAGTCCAGTTTAGTGTATGCACACTGCCAATTTCTTGTTCGTCTGAGATACAGATAATCTATAACTGCATGTGATATGCCTATTAATATAATTTGCTTCCCTATGATATCTGGAGATAATTAGCAAAAAAACACATTACGAGGGTGAGAACAGATTTCCCAAGATGCCGTAATGCAGATGAAGGGATGGACATTTTGGACAGTAGGGGATGAGAACAGAGCTTCACAATGGAGTCAAAGGATTCTGGCTTGCTTTCTTTGACAGTTTTGTTTGAACTCCTATGAAATAGATGTATATTTTTTATAAGCCATGTTTCTAAAATGGGAACAAATATTGTTTCTTAAAAGAAGTGGTCCTAGTAGAGTAAGAAAAACTTTTCCCTGCTGTAGGTTTTAAGCTTGGGCAAATGGTTTTCATATTGAAGTAAACTCGTACAGTGTTCAGTCATATTAAACCTGTATTTGAAATTCAGTCCGATAATGGCTCTCACCATGATATTGAAAGAAAAATATTGAGTACAAGCTACTGTTTCATGTAGCTGTCCAGCGATAACTGATACAGAATGGAGGGTCAAAAAGTGCTAAATTTTCCGTTCTTTTGAAGAAATGAAATAAACACGACACAGCGGACAGTTGGTAATTTTATCGGATTGTTAGTTTCACCAGTCTGTCAATCTACCTGTAATTTTCAGGTGCGATCGCTCAATTAAGGGGTAGGTGAAGGGGACGAAATTGGGAATAAATAGGGGGCTGCATAGGGTACATAATTGATGATTACATTGTCCCTATTTCTATTTGAGCTCAAAACTAGGAAAATATTTCCTGTTCTGGCAACTTGATAATGAGAATAATAGTTGTCAGATTTGTGTGTGTCATTTTTGATAATTTGAACAGAATTTTCTCTTCAGAAAATTTAAACCTATTACCTGCTGAATTCATTTCTTTAAGAAGTGTAGATTATTAATTGATTTTAAATTATAATGGAGTGTTTTTAATATTTGTATATTCCCTGGACTGAATACCTTAGGCTATACAGAATGTTTCATTGTACAAAAATAGTTGAAATTAACTTTGAAAGTTGGGGAAAAAATGTGTATGTTTTCAAGTGTCAGTGTTTTGAGAAATCTTTTGCTTTTTGTAATGCATATAATTTTAAAGTCACATAGTCAGAGAGAGAGAGTTTCTTAGGAAAAAACAAGTTAAAAGATCAACTGCAAAAAATGCTCAAGTCTCAATCTTTTCTGTTTCAATGAGACAGAAAAATACATGTATCACTGTAAAAAACTCACTGATTCATAGAGCTCATAGTTGGGACATAAAGTGTCCTGTGCAACATTTTATAGATTGGCTCAGTCATAAGGTTGAAATTTGATTCTCTCCATTGATGTCCTCCCGGTGTTAGATCAATTATGGATGGTCCTGACTGTGGATTGTGTTTAGGAACAGCGCTATAATATTGTAGGACTAGGAACACAGATGTTTTGGTGGTGTAGTTTTCAGTTTGTGTCATTAAAATGTTTCCATGTTTTGAGTTAGAGCAAGCTCCGCAGCCATTTATGTAATTGTTGTGTGCCAAAGAGCTTGTTAAAGTTTCCTCGTGTTGAAAATTGTGCCGCGCAAACATTTTAGGGATCAATTTACACTTACCCTAACCTAAATAGTTGTTAGCATATTATGCATCTTAAACTTTGGCATTGATTTTCAGACTTTGAATAATGAGACTTTTAATTGGAAACTTCAGAAAAGTAATTTAAGAAAAAAAAAAAATATATCAAAAATGAGCAAAAGATATTTCAGTAATAACTGGATTGAGTTAAGCTGAAGGTTTATGAATTGATTCAGGAAGTTATAATTTTAACAGCTTCAATCAATTCCATGTTACAGCTTTGTTTTGTGTTACAGCTTTTTTTTGAGCGCAATATTTTATCAGACATCAGGTAAGATGGCGTGCATGTGTATATCTGATAATAATCCCTGTACAGCTTTGGATAATTTATTAACTTGGAGGTCCATACAAAATATGCAGACCCAGATGAGGCAATCAAGCGTCCAATTTAGACTGGACTCATTGATTTCCTTTAAATACCAAATATCTTAATTCAGGTCTCCTCTCATTTGGCTAATTTGTGGGTTGAAATTAGATGCACATTTGTATTAATTACTGTATAATGATATGTATATTTTGATCAAGTTCTATAAAGATTGTTAATTAGCATTTCCCCTTAGAGCCTAGTTCAGCTCCACCCCTTATCTTACCTCTATAAAATTTGTTAATTTTTGTTTCCCCTTAGAGCCTCATTCAGTCCCGCCCCTTATCTCACCTCAGGTGTTGCCAGAATTCTTAATTCTGTAATCTCTCGTTGATTACAGCATGGGAGAAACAAAACCCAGTAATTAATGACTGATGACTGTAATAGCAATGGGAATTGGGATATCACTGCCGCTGCCAAGCAACAATCTTTCAACAGCAGAAATAGGAATTATTTTGGCAGCTCTAGGCCAACTCTTGAGGGAACTGGTCCTTTAGTGCGAGTCCAATCAAAACATTTCTCTTGTTCTTAAAAGTAGTGAACTTTGCCAGCATTGATGACCAAGATCAGGGTTGGATGTTCCAAAAACTTTCTTGAGAATTAATTATTTCTCATCCTCATTGTTTAAAGCTTTTCATTGGTGGACAAATATAATGTGATAGCTGAGTCTATGTTCAAGAATGTTTCATAACCTCAGACCCAGATACCTCTGAATGGCAGTTACTTTATGATTGAACAAAAAACTGTGTGAAAAGATTCACCAAAGAAATGTTCAGTAGGTTCAGGATTTTAATTATTTACTACAAAGGCAAAATATGAAAATACTAAATGACTGAAATTACTTATTGATCAAAATATATTTTTATTAAATGTTGGATATTATGATAAAGATGTACAGAAACTCTTCAGTTATTGCTTGCATAAAAAATTGACTACAGGGATTTTGCTTGAAGTATGATACTATTATAGTGAAAGAAAGTATCTAACTTTGGGAATTTTAATACCTCATAATTGATATTTAAAGCTGATATAGTACATTATTTTAACATCCATTTTGAAAAGCATTTGCTGAAAAATAATCTGTCGGTGTTTTTTAATATGAATAATACAAAGTCAATAATTGATTTTCTATGTGAGCAACTGTGCGCTCCAATTCATTGAGAATGATTTCTGTTTTTACGCTAGACATAGGCCATCTGTGTTATCTGAGCCGTAAGCAGAATTATTACTGCTTTGGAAAATGTGACAGGGTCTACAGCCCCACTGATAATTAAGTTGACGAAACCTATCAAACTACAAAAAAAATCGAAGTGAACTTGATTCCTCAGCAAACCATATAAAGAAGATGTAATCCTTTGGAAAAAATTGTGTGATTAAATGCCACCAGGAAATCAAGGGAGATAATTAGGATATTTATGGCATTAATTAGTTTCTCTGTGAGTTATGGCATCTTATCAGGTGCACATCGACAATTATTTGCCGGGAATACCTGTCTATTTCCCATAATCTGTCAATCAATTTGGGTAATCTATCAATCAATCAATGAAGCAGTGATGATGCCAGCTGAGTAGCTTATGTAAAGACCTGTATGTATATTGTCGGACATGATTATGGAAAGTATATTTAGTGGGATTTTATTGCACTGTAATATACTGCTGTCTGCCAGACTTGAAAAGATTTAAAATCTGAGAAAACATTCTCAAGAATTTTGACTGAGATGTTGAAAACATCAGCCCTAAATCCTCATCAGAATTTTTATTGATCGGGAAATGAGTTTGAAACACAGATTCTGCAAAATTGTGTGAAAATGTCTGGTTATATGCATGCACTATTCAGACAAGAACTCGAGCCTAGATTTTCATGCTGTGTATCATTTAATTTTGTCGAAATATTTGTTTGAGAAATTTTACCATTGAATAATACACTTTACTATTACAGCATTTTACCATATGGATGATCATAATATGTTAAAGGAAATTATAATCACAAACTGTAACTTTATCCTTTAACCATTTTAATTTTTTGTTTAATATGACAGGGTAATTAAATGCTGACACACGCAATTTCTGTGACATGATTTGGATATTAAATCAACAAAAGCGAGATGAAGATATCACAGCTGTTAAATTCAAAATCTCTTCTTCTTCTTTTTTTCGTAACATTAAACATGTTTTTTGATATTGCAACACGAGGCGATAATGCCCTGTGAATGCTATCTGTTGTAGATACAGTTGCTCTATTCGTTAAATCTGTCCCCCTTGCTATCGGCAATTACCATTTTCCTCATTAGAAATTCATAGACTGATGCAAAGTTTTGCTGAAATTAATCTCGCGTTAAATCTGCTTTAGGGCAGTTATTCTCAAATTTTGCTGTTATTTAATGGTGAAGATGCGTAAACATGTGTTAAAATAGATTACAGCTGATCCCTTCAGCTTTGTTGGTGAAAAAAAGACCTGCGTGGGGTTGTAAAATCAACACTCTGATTTTCAGTAATGCTCTTCCTAGTATTTGAATTTTGGTTGAAACTATTTTTCCTGTGGAGGGTTTTTGGGTATGAATTTCTTATTCTGGTTTGAAGATGTGCAAATATTGCAGATTCTGATCGTGAGTTTGCTCAGGCAGAATTTCCACAACTGTTTAACAGTTTACGGATAAACGGTATATTGAAAATGTTTTGAGGCTGTGTGTAAAAGGGGGAAAAATAAATGGAAAATGCAAATTTTTGGAAGTATTTTAGTTAAAATGCAGATTATGCAATCTACATCACTAGAAACTTGAGTTTTTGTTATTCTAAATGTATTTAAATTGCTCAAATTTAAATATTGATGTAAAAATATAAATGTTAAACTTAAAGACTTAACTGGGTCAAAAGTTAAAATAAATTTGTGTAGAGGCTTACTGTAGGTCCGAAAGCAGGTCTGTTAACTTAGTACTGATTGGTTTCTTGTAGCTTTATAGAGTAAAAAATATGCCTTGAACGTCAAGCATATGAGCATTATCATGCATTTTGATTGTTTAGATTGGGAAAAAAATAATATTTATAACCCTTAGCCTGCTAAGTGTGACCATGATAGAATATGCAAACAACTTGGATCCAGATCAGACACCAAGTAACTTGGCATCTAATATGGATCCAAGCTGCTTGACAATTGGACAATTTCTTCTCCAAATATTTGTTCTATCCGGTTAAATTTAAAACTCAAGCAGATGGCAGTTTAATCAGACAACAATTTTTTCAGCAGGCTAAGGTTTTGATGTTTTTAAAAGCTTTAAAACATTATTAAACTAACAACTGTAGACATTTTGTAGTGAGGCATTTATAGAAGATGTTTCAACAGAAGTAAATGGGAATATAACACATAATGTGATGGCTTACAGCACCCACATAACATATATATGTCTGTACATGAGGACAAGTAATTAGAAGATTTGTGTGACTAACACACATAAAAAGGAATTTTGCCGAAACTGCAGCCTACCGTTAAAATACCAGACTACAATGCCGCAATGTACCCATAGTGCAATTGATGTGTTATTTGACTCGGTAAATATCCATGAGAAAATTGGATTAAATTGACTTGAAATCTGTTCTCTCAGCAGTGATACTTGTGTAAACTGTTTGTTTATCGAATTACACCATTTCTATATCTTACAATATTTCTATACCCCTCACGTGAAAATCAAATTTCCATTCTGCTTTCATTGAACAGAAATAATCTTGAGGTATCGACAAGGAGAAAATTCTCAAGAATAACAATCTCTCAAATAAATACTAATGCGATTATGTGGGAATGGCAATTCTACTGCATTGTCGAAATCAATTGATCGGCCTGTTAAGAGTAGACTGTGACAATTGTTTGTAGGCTTTTGTCGTTTGTTGAGCATTAGTTCATGCATGAAAAATCTCCATGTAATTATTGTTTCCTTTTTTGATGTGCTCGCGCCATGTTGAACAGATATACCACTGCCATGTGTAAAAGTCTTTGTAGGGTTTATATAGGATTGGATTATTGTTGGGACATGCAGAAATAATATTGTAATACTAATATTATATGCATTGTAGTGATATTTTCATTTTCTTTTTCAGTGTGTATATACTGCTTCACGTTCTGAAGTTAATTGTCAGTTACCGGTTTCTCCAGACCAGATAACTTTATTACCATAATCTGTAACAAATACCAGTCTTTATTCTATTTTCAGCCTCATTAATCATTTAAATGTTGAATTGTTACTTTGAACACTTCCATCTTTCCCAGTGGGCAAAATTGTCTTTTATTTATATATATTTTGTTCTCAATTTCATGGAACAAAATGTTTTATATCTTCGCTTTTACACTATCTGCAAATAACAGGAAAGAGGATTCCTGCATTCTTAGTATTATAGTAGCCACATCGAGTTATCTTAAAAAACTTATTATCCCTTATCTCCATGGATACGACTTTTGTCATTTGGGACTAATATATACCCAGACCAGCCTGCACATCAATGCAGTCTTATCAGGATCTACACTGTTCGCTTTCAAATTAATTAATTTTTTTTTGGCCAAGAAGGAAATAGCATAGATCTAGATCAGGTTGTACTTGGATATGCAGACTGATCTGGACCTACACTGTTTGCATGTACATCACAAAAAAGATATCCATGGAGTAAAATGTTATGTAACCTGCATTGGGCTAGCCTTGAACTAGAAAATAAGTGCTCATTCTGACTGCCTGCCCCCATAAGAATTTAGGAGGGGATGGGGGGAATAAACATTTTTATGTGCTTGTATTAAGCATGTTACTTTAAAAATGCAATGATTCCTCTCTACAATAGCCCTCCACAGTACAGCACTATTTCAATCACTTCAAATTTGTAATAGATTTACCACTATAATGACCTCTGTACAAGAGCCATACCTGATGCTTTCCAAAGATCATTTTGTTACAAGGGATTTTTTTGTAGTTTTCACTCATAGAATACCCATGGACTGTTTAAAAAAAACAACATTTTATTGATGCTATCAATATCTGCCAGTATTGTTTAGAAAATCTGAATATATATTGACACATCATGTTGTTTTTTTCAAATGCAACATTTTACATGTGATCATAACCAAGTGTCTGAGTAATATAAGATAGAGATCTAGTTTAGTTTAATGAATCTTAAATGCATTTGAAATTCTTTTATTTGTTTGACTGGTTATGGTCTGTTCTAAAGGTGTCTTTGTAAACGGTGATTGTCCCACCCGCCTCAAGAATGCAAGTGAACCTTTCTCAACGGCTGAGCACTCCGAAAGATAAAAGCGACAAAGTTATCGCTGACATATCTTATCCAGACAGAAGTCAAGGTAATTACAACTGTTGCCTCCAGTATCAGCCATTTGATCAACGTTTTTATATACAGACTGTATCCAGTGCATATCTACTAATGTATGACCCAGCAGAATGAATTGTTTTTGTCCTAAACCAGTCACTATGCTCAAAGTTTTTCAATTTATTGTCCTATAATTGATTGCCATTGGATTTCTAACAGTTACTGTATGGTTTCAAGACTGTCAGTATCAGATAAAATTTGAATTCTCAGCATACAGGGAGGGTTTCTTTTGTGAGAATTTATATACATTAATTGTATATATATTTATTTCATTTTATTGTATATACATTTCATTTTATACTTTCTATATATTAACACAAGCTTTTAAAAGTCATGTGAATTGAGATGAAACTAAAATGAGTGTTGTAAAAAGCCTGGTTTTCATTATGTTTAAATGCTAGTAAATTAATATGTTTGGTGTGTTTATTGCCTCTGCATAGTTAATTCATTTCTCCTGAGAAATGCTGTGTATATTTTATGATGTATTTGCTAATTAGATATTTATAAAAACCTCATGAATTAGCTTTTGTGTAGCAAACAGTTTTGGAGAAAGTTAAAGAGGTTGTCATAAGACTTACTGGTGACTGACTGATTGAGTTTGGTTTTACCGCACCTCAACACATGATGTTAATTGGTAAAAGGGGGAAATGTTTTACTGTTTGTATGAGGGGCCTCCGTGGCCGAGTGGTTATAGTCGTTGACTTGCAATCTCTCAGCCCCTTACCGCTGTGGGTTCGAATCCTGGTCTGGGCACTTCGGATTTTTCAAGTGAGGAAGCCTTCCAGCTGGCTTG
>JAULCC010302246.1:0-12046 GCA_032358795.1 Nuttallia obscurata | reverse complement strand
CTTACCGGTATAACGTCAAATACTACTCAGCCAGTCGTTTTTGACATCACCATAAATACAACAAGTGCCACACACGAGTGTGGTGCTACTGTGGTAGGCAACTTTAATGTATTATTTATCTATTCATGTCTGAAAATGCGCTTTTGCACGCGTGGGTGTAAGTGTGGTCGCGTGCAGATAAAAGATATATAGAGGATCTTACACAAGTTGTCTGTTGGTATAAACTTTTATTAAACTCGTTCATAAAAAAGTTTTCCTGAACCTGTTTAATAAAAGTTTATACGAACAGACAACGAGTGTAGGATTCTTTTTTTTATCACTTGACAATAAAACAAGAAAAGATCGAACTAACCGACGTCTTGTACTTTCAGCTAATTTACACATGATGGCATATTCACCAAATAAAATACAAGTTGTAACCCTGAGCCAAAAATTGTAGTCCAAACAACCTTCCCATTTAAAAATCTTAGGTTTAATATTTTTCCAATAACTAATCGAACTTCATTTTATCATGAAACGATGACCAGTTAAACTGTACATGAACGCTTTAAAACGTTAATTTTGATAGCTGAGTGTAGCGCAAACGCTTTCTCAACCTGTGTCTAGTAAACACGTGGACGATTACGGAGCAAGTGAATAGGTTATCTTATACTAACCTACTCGTGTTACTAACCCAAAAATAAGCGATGTCATACTCATTATTTGAGTTTGTTTTGTTTACAATACCACTGCAATATATAGTTTTGATGAACATGTAAATGAAAGCATCAAAGGAAAAATGATGAGCCATTATAATATTATAAATAAGATACTGGCGCGTAAAGCATTGTGCACGTGCGGCTGTGAGGGTGTGGGTTTGTGCATGTGGGTTGAAGGCGTATAGATTAATTCACGACAGGGTTAAAATTTATAGGTTTGATGTTTACATAACTCTGTAAACTTGTATACCCTGGAATGTTAAACTAAGTTTGTGCACGTACGGGTTAAAATGCGTGTCTAAGGTTTATCGTCACCGGAAGTCACAGGTCAAAATCTTGTAAAGCGTTTCTTTGATCCCGATTTGCACGTGAAACTCTCATGGTCATTGTCTAGCCGACAGGTAATTGCATAGACGGATTCAAAGTGGGTAAAACCGTTTGTAGCTAGCCTATTGATTTGCTCCGGAAAATAGTGCAGAATTCTTAGAAAATAAAGAGGTTACAAATTAAGCGTAACTACATCTAATGTATATTATATGATTAAATAAACTGTAGGTTTTCTAGATTTTCGACTGTCAGACTTACTCGTTCAGGATATCCTTTGAAACCCAATCAGACGGAATGTACGTTAGGAGCAATTGCTGAAAATGAATGCTAGAACTGGATATATTATGATTGATCCTCATTAGTATACCATCCCAAAGTAAAATCTATTTAATAAGCATGGTGCTATTTTAATGGACGACCCTAAACAGCAGAGTCAGTCGGCGATCTTTTTTCCTTATAATTTGTCTTGAAAATCCGGACACCGACGGATGGTTTGATTTTGTCGGGAAAGTCTAAAAACATAACAAATAGTCAAGATACCCTAAAATGGTTACCCAACATTCAGACAAAATTTCGATAATAATTTCTAACCCCATTTTTTTATTGCAATTTAGGTTGTTACACATGCACCGAGCTAATTTGATAAATATTTGTCTCGAGTGCGATATCAACCCCGAACATGTATAGTTTGTGTATTGAAAGGAAAAAGATCGCCGACTGACTCTGCTGTTTAGGGTCGTTCATTATAATAGCACCATGCTTAAAAAATAGATTTTGCTTTGGGATGGTATACTGATGAGGATCAATCATAATAATTATATCCTGTTTTAGGAGTTTAGATGCTTAACAAGCTGAATGACTGGTGGCTTTATTTCCACTCATCAAAACTCAGTAATATGACACGTTGTCAATATTGTCTTGATTATTGAACAAACCAGGGCGATACTTGTACATGTACTAGTCTCTGTACATCGGTATTTGGATTATACAGGATCGTCGGAGATAGTCTCAATAATCACTTGTATTCATTCACTTTCGGTATTCACTCTTTAAAATTATTCACATATTTTAACGACAGAAAACAGTCGACCGTCTAGAAACAATCATGTCTTACCTAAAACCGAGATGCAGATATTTAAACCACACCCTGAAGTGTCAATGAACCAGAGCCAAACATCGTAACAAAATAAAATGTATGTCCATTCTAACACTTATACATTAAAACATGGATATGTCGGTTGCTTGATTGACTGGAGTTTGACTGAGCTCTCGGGTGACGGTCTTTTACTGCATTTAACTAGGACCTCTCAGGGCATTTAGTGTAATAGGGGTATTTCAATACACCCCATATCCCTCTTTGTTCATGGAAAAATATAGATGTTAAAATCATGTATATATTTAACCTTTTTTTGTCAATTTATTTTTAGGCGATGCCATAGATCTGCCTGTGGTTATACCTAGTTTGTGTTTATCTACGTGCTAAAATGTCTCAAGAATGCATCAGATGCAATGTTTGTTTTCAAACCTTTCCTGGAGTAATACCCCCTGAACCCTTATTTCGTCTGTGCGTATAACCAAAACCAGTTTCAGAACTTACGCCCCCATCCCGTATCTAAGAAACCCGGATCCTCCACTGAACTGTTTTACATGTGTTGATTTAAAAAAAAAAACCAGAGTTAATGGAAACTGTTGCGAAAATCATACCCAGATAAATTATCTTACAAGCAAGAAATGTTAGTTTCTGGAATATAACATAAAAGCTCCAATACTCATGTCGCTCTCGAAGACTGTAAAAATGTATAGATCTACCTTTTACATCAATATACTATTTGTTTTTTCTGTCTTTTGCTAAAGAATCATCCCTATTGTAATATTACATTTTATTTGTATGTACATGTACACAATTCTGATGACATACAATTAAATATGTATTACATGTGAAAACATTAGGATAAGGAATTAAATTCTTTTCTAAGCGAATTTGAAGGAAAATAGTTTTGCCAAGGGAAACAACTCTGTTTTTACCAAAATTTTCCAGCCAATATGTTTTAAGTGCGATTTTGTTCAAAATGACGCGGTGAAATGTTTTGTACTGAGCATAGAAGTAGTATATAAACTGTTTTATCAGAAATTGTAGGGAAAACATAACATTTAACAGCTTATTTTTTTTGTAGTGATGGATTCTGTTGAAAATCTGTTTGTTTGCTTTTCTAAGAAAATTTAAAAAAAATGTTAAACATGGAATTTTTTAAAATCACTGTTTATGTTATAGTTGACGTGGTAATGACAGTTTTATCTGGGAAATATTTATGGGAAATCATTTTACATACAGCCGGCAATGGTGGTCAAAAAAATGATAGCTTACAACATTCCCCATGGGTAATAAACTTAGAATACACTTCAAAATTTATATTTAGATCACTTCCCTTTGATTTAACAGTTTAGACAAGGACTCATTTACATGAAAAATAAATATATAAATATTAAAAATATTGAAGATTATTACGCATTTCAAACCTTTATAAAAGAAAATTGCTAGCTTTTTCAAAATGCTTTCATTTTCAGACTTCTGACGCTCAGTACATTTTAATAGATATTGGTGATTCCAACGAGTGATATATCGAAAAAAGATAGAAGGGCTCCAAGAACGGAAGTTATGTGATAATCTCTGTTACCTCTCTAGTGAGTGACTGTTTAATAAGAGAAGAAGATTGCAACAGCTTTGCTACAGCGTGGTTAGTGTACAGTTGAGTTGCGAATTTAAGTAAGCTAGTGGCTAGGATATCATTCGCCGGGTGTTAATTAAAGTCTTATATTGTTCAGCACATTCTGATACTTCATCCCAAATCGTCTGCTGCTACAACAACTTCTTATAGACAGCAATAACAACTTTTCCATAGATATTGAGACTTAGTACAACATTATAAAGACTAACACTCAGTCTAAAGGTAGCCATATTTGACCACCATTTTTACAGGTGTTTACAATAATGGATTTATCAAACACTTCCTACTGCAAAAACTATATTTGTTTGATTTATATTTCAGGAGCTAAAGACAATAGATGGCGCTACTGTTTATTTTGTGAAGTTTTTGTTCCATATCTACGCATACACAGATGTTTTAATATCCAAGGACGATGACACACGTTCATTTGAGTGTAGGTCGGACAATCTGAATAGTGTGGCTATTTCCACTGAAGGAGTCGATAATGGGTAAGATGAACTAACTTTTACATGTTAATAAATTAAAATCGCTTTTATCGGGATTTTTCAATTTACACTATATAGAGTTTTCCCCAGATATATGTTGCTTTTAGAAATAGGGACTTTGAAAACGATTTTATTATGTACTAGATAGCACATTATAACAGTATTAAATTAAAAAGCATGTTAACTGGAGTTATTCTGAAAACGACATGCCTTACAATCGAGTCACTGAAGTTTTTCTGAAAACGACATGCCTTACAATCGAGTAACTGAAGTTATTCTGAACACGACATGCCTTACAATCGAAGCGGTTTGTATGGGCAATGAATCCCTAAAATGTGCAATATTTTTGAGAAATGCTGGCATTCTATTCGGAACAGCTTTGTTATGTTCGTTTTAAAAGGTCAGAAGTATTTATACGCCAATCAAAGAAACGCGGGCTACATTTTGTGGATGAGATTAAGCGCCGATCTGGAAAGGGCTTAATTGGTACGTATCAACAGCCCTTCAGCCCATTCGTTGCCATAGGCAACTCGGATGTATTTTTCGAATAGTTTGTATCTTGATGAAACACTGAGTATCTCGGCGTCTCATCAGGGTCCAAACTGTTTGATATCCTGAATCTGGTTTTGAACAGAAATTCAAGAAATTTCCACTCTGAACATTGAGGCAGACCACAATAAATGCAGACAAAAATCATTTGGCGCCGAAAGGGTTAGTGGCATATCAGTAAACGGTTTTATCAATATTATATGTTGTTCATAGTAAATAGCAAACATAGCAAGCTGGACAACCCCCAGTTTAAAATTTGATTATGACAAGATCGAGCTATTATAAATAGTTTCATAAAAATCTTAATGTTTCGGTAATAATTTGCAGTTTCCTTAAAAATCAACAACCATAGAAACCAAAAGAAAACCATAACCAACATCAGTGAAAACAATAACAAAACAAGTGGTTAATGGAGCACGCTTTATGTAATCCTTAACTTCATCTCAACATATAATTTGTGTTGTTTTGCATATAACTATTTATTGACCAAATGTTGTCAGCTGTTGTGAAAAGCATTGAATAAGCATGCAACATATTATGTGAGTAGGTGTGTTTCTCGCAGTGTGAAAAAAGGGTGACCTACTTACAAGTCTGTGAATTTATTCGATTAAAGACAGACAGGCAAAATGTTTTATTTGACGTAAACTGTACAGTTTCTTGTCATAATCACATGCATATACATTGTTATTGTCACGAGATCGACTGAAGTGAATTCTCATTCATATCAACATTAAATGATATACATCAGTACTCAAAAAATACTTTTCACAATATGTTAGTAAAAACATTAAGGAGAATGAATCCCCTTGGCACTTTTAAACAAAACTGCCATAGTTTTACTAAATACTGTTTAAAATAATGCTCACAACTAAACCTGATTAACCGAAAAAAAGCGATAGTGCAGAATACATGCCATCGAGATAGTCGAATGTCTATATCATTAACGTGCGCTTTGAAAGAGGTCAGCATTAACGCGTGGTTTATAAGAGGTCAACGTTAACGTGTGGTTAAAAACAGGTAAGCTTTAACATGTAAGAAGGTCAGAATTAACATGTGTTTTATAACAGATTAGCATTAAAGTGTGGTTTGTAAGAGGTCAGCATTAACGTGTGATTTGAAAGAGATCAGCATGAACATGTGCTTTATAAGAGGTCAGCTGAACGTATGGTTACTAAGAAGTCAGTATTAACGTGTGGTTTATTAGAGGTCAGCATAAACGTATGGTTTCTAAGAGGTCAGCATCAAAGTGTGGTTTATAAGAGGTCAGCATCAACGTATGGTTTCTAAGAGGTCAGCATTAACGGCTGGTTTCTTAGAGGTCAGCATAAACATGTGATTTCTAAGAGGTCAACATTTACACGGGTTTATAAGAGGTCATCTTTTACGAGTAGTTTGTATGAGGTCAGCTTTAACGTGTGGTTTGTAAAAGGTCAGCATTGACGTGTGGTTTGTAAGAAGTCAAAATAAACGTGTGGTTTGTAAGAGGTCATCGTTTTCGTGTAGTTATAAGAGTCCAGCATTAACGTGAGGTTTGTAAGAGGTCAGCATTAACGTGTGGTTTCTAAAAGGTTTGCATTGATGTGTAGTTTAGCAGAGGTCAGCATTAACGTGTGGTTTGTAAGAGTTCAGTTTTAACAGGGGGTTCGTAGGAGGTCAACATTAATGTGTGGGTTATAAGAGGTCAGCGTTAATGTGTGGTTTATAAGAGGACAGCATTTATGTGTGGTTTCTAAGAGGTCAGCATTTACGTGTGGTTTATAAGAGGTCAGCATTGACGTGTGGTACATAAAAGGTCAGCATTAACGTGTAGTTTATAAGAGATCAGCATTATCGTGTGGTTTATAAGAGGTCGGCAATAACGTGTGTTTATAAGAGGTCAGCAATAGCGTGTGGTTTGAAAGAGGTCAGCATTAACCTGCGGTTTGTTAGAGGTCAGCATTGACGTGTGGTTTGTAAAGGGTCAACATTAACATGTGGTTCATAGGAGGTCAGTATTAACGTGTGGTTTGTAAGAGGTCAGCATTAATATGTGGTTTCTCAGAGGTCAACATTTCCACTGGTTTATAAGCGGTCAGCTTTAACTAGTTATATATGAGAAGTCAATCTTAACATGTTGTTTATAAGAGGTCAGTATTAACGTATTTTTTGTAAGAGGTCAGCATTAACGTGTGCTTTCTCAGAGGTCAACATTAACACGGGTTTATAAGCGGCCAGCATTAACTAGTTATATATGAGAAGTCAGTCTCAACATGTGGTTAATAAGAGGTCAGCATTAACGGGTGGTTTGTAAGAAGTAAGCACTAACGTGTGGTTTGTAAGAGGTTAGCATTAACGTGTGGATGGTAAGATGTCAGCATTATGTGTGTTTTTAACAGGTCAGCATTAAGGTGGGTTTATAAGAGTTCAGCATTAACGTGTGGTTTGTAAGCGGTCAGCATTAACGTATGAATTTTAACAGGTCAGCATTAAAGCGTTGTTTCTAAGAGGTCAGCATTTACGCATGATTTGTAAGAGGTAAGCATAAACGTGTGGTTTGTAAGAGTAAGAGGTCAACATTAACGTGCGGTTTATAAGATGTTAGCATTAACGTGTGATTTGTGAGAGGTTATCATTAACGTATGGTTGATAAGAGGTCAGCATAAACGTGTGGTTTATAAGAGGTCAGCATAAACGTTGTTTCTAAGAGGTCAGCATTAACGTGTGGTTTATAAGAGGTCAGCATTAACGTGTGGTTAATAAAGGGTCAGCATTAACGTTTGATTTGTAAGAGGTCAGCATTAACATATGTTTTGTAAGAGGTGAGCATTAACGTGTGGTTTATAAGAGGTCAGCATTAACACGAAATCAAAAGAGGTCATCATTAACGTGTGGTTTATAAGAGGTGTCCAATAACGTGTTTTTATAAGAATTCAACATTAACGTGTGGTTTGTAGGTGGTCAGCATTAACGTGTGGTTTGTAAGAGGTTAGCAATGACTTGAGGTTTGTAAAGGATCAACATTAACGTGTAGTTCAATAGAGGTCAATATTACTGTGTGGTTGTAAGAGGTCAGCGTCAATGTGTGATTTGTAAGAGTAATGCATTATCGTATAGTTTGAAAAAGGTAAGCATTACTACGAGTTAATAGGAGGTCATAATTAACGTGGGGTTTATAAGAGATCAGCATTATTCTGTGATTTATAAGAGGACCAGCATGACCTGTGGTTTGTTAGAGATCAAGATTAACGTGTGGTTCATAGAAAGTCAGTATTAACATGTGGTTTGTAAGAGGTCAGCATCAACGTGTGATTTATAAAAATGTCAGCTTAAACATGTGGTTTATAAGATGTAAGCATTTACGTGTGGTGTGTAAGAGGTCAGAATTAACTTGTGGTTTGTAAGAGGTCAGCATTTACGTGTGGTTTTTAAGAGGTCAGCATTAATGTGTGTTTTATAAGAGGTCAGCATTTACGTGTGGTTTATTAGAAGTCAGCATTAATGTATGGTTTTTAAGAGATCAGCATTAACTTGTGGTTTCAAAGAAGTCAGCATTTAAGTGTGATTTATAAGAGATCATCATTAACGTATGGTTTATAAGAGATCAGAATTAACCTAGGTTTGTTAAAGGTCAGCATTAACATGTGGTTTAAATGAGGTAAGCATTATAGTGTGGTTTCTTAGAGGTCAGCATTAACGTGATATTTGTAAGAGGTCAGCATTATCGTGTGATTTGTAAGAGGTCAGCATTAACGTGTCGTATGGTTTGTTAGATTGACAGCATAAATGTGGTGTATAAGAGATCAGCATTATCGTCTGGTTTCTTAAGAGGTCTGCATTATATGTAAAACCTCAGCATTTTCGTGTATTTTAAACAAATAATCATTACATGTGGTTTATAGGAAGTCAGCATAAACGTGTGTTTGTAAGAGATTCAGCATTAACGTGTTGTCTATAAAGGGTCAACATTGAAGTGTGGTTTATAAGAAGTCAGCAATAACGTGTGGTTCTTAAGAGGTCAGCATTACAGGTGGTTTGTAAGAGGTCAGAATTAAAGTGTGGTTTGTAAGAGGTCACCATTAACGTATGGTTCAAAATGGGTCAGCATTTATTATGTTATAAGAAGTCATCATTAACGTTTGGTTTATAAAGTCAGCATTGACGTGTGGTTTATAATATGTAATCATTAACGTATGGGTTAAAACAGGTCAGCCTTTAGGTGTTGCTTGTTAAAGAACAGCATTAACAAGTTGTGTCAAGAGGTCAGCATTCTTCAAGTGTGGTCTAAAAGAGGTCAGCATTAACGTGTAATTTGTGAGAGGTCAGCATTAACAAGTGTTTGCAAAAGCTCGGGATTGACGTGTGTTTATTAGAGGTCAAAATTAATGTGTGGTTTGTAAGAGGTCAGCATTAACGTGTTGTTTATAAGAAGTCAGCATTAACGTGTGTTTTATAAGAGGTCAGCATTACACGTCGTTTATAAGAGGTCAGCATAAACGTGTGTTTTATAAAGTAAGTTTTAAAGAGTGGTTTATAATATGTAAGCATTAATGTGTGGTTTGTATTAGGTCACCAATAACCTGTGGTTCAATGAAGGTCAGCATTAATTATGTTATAAGAGGTCATCATTAACGTTTGATTTATAAAACCAGCATTGACGTATGGTTTATAAGAGGTCAGCATTAACGTGTGGTTAAAAATAGGTCAGCATTAGCGTGTGGTTTGTAAGAGGTCATCATTGACGTGTGGTTTATAAGAGGTCACCATTCTTCACGTGTGGTTTAAAAGAGGTCAGCATTAACGTGTGGTTTGTAAGAGGTCAGCATTTACGTGTTATTTGTTAGAGGTCAGCATTGACGTGTGGTTTATAAGAGGTCAGCATTCTTCACGTGTTGTTTAAAAGAGGTCACATTAACGTGTGGTTTGTAAGAGGTCAGCATTAAGAAGTGTTTCTAAGAGGTCAGCATTAACACGAGTTTATAAGAGGTCGGCAATAAGGTGTGGTTTTTCGAGGTCAGCATTAACGTGTGGTTTATTAAAGTTCAGCATTAACGTATGGTGTATTAGAAGTCAGGAACAACTCTCGAACTATGCGTAGAATGAATATGTTTAGTGATGCCAGAGTTGGAATAGCAATCCAATCAACTTGAAAATGAAAATTGCAATTCAATAGTGTCATCTTCTGTGAACATGTAAGCAGATGTTCGTGTGCTGTGGGGGGTTGGGGAGAGTTGGAGGGAACCGATTATAAATCGTAAAAAAAGAATAACCCAGAAAATATACATACGCTTAGGTAGCTTATCCCCTATATAATTGGTTTTTCTAGATGCAAACAATACACAGCTAAACTTTGTGTTTAAACTTTAAAAAACACACAATTTAGTGTAAAAAAATAGTGTTTATGCTGCACATAATACTGAGTTAAATCTTGTGTTTATAAAGCATACAATACAGAGTAAAACCTGGAGTTTATAAAGCATACATAACAGTAAAACTTAATATTTATAAATCATACACTACAGAGTAAAACCTTGTGTTCATAATGCCAAAAACACAGAGTAAAACCTTGTGTTTATAAAGCATACAACACAGAGTAAAACCTGGCGTTTATAAAGCATACATCACAGAGTAAAACCTTACGTTTATTAAGCATACAATACAGATTAAAAACAACTTATGTTCATTATGCCAACAACACAGAGTAAAACCTTGTACTTATAAACCGTACAACACAGAGTAAAACCTTGTGTTTATAAAGCAAACAAAACAGATACAAAACTAATGTTAACTATTGCCAACAACACAGAGTAAAACTTCATGTTTATAATGCCATAAACACAAGGTAAAACCTTATGTTAAAAATGCCAAAAACACAGACTAAAACCTTGTATTAATTAAGCAATCAATACAGAGTAAAAACTTGTGTTAACTATTGCCAACAACACAGAGTAAAAACTTTGTGTTTATAAAGCAGGCAATACAAAGAAAATACTGTGTTAATAAAAAATTCATAACGAGTAAATGTTGTGCGTATAACACATACAACACATTGTAAAACCTTGTGATAATAATGCAAATAAATCAGAATAAAACCTTTTGTTTATAATGAATACAAACAGAATGAAAGGTTGTCTTATTAAAGCATACAATACAGAGTAAGACCTTTGTTTAAAAAAAAACATAATACAGACTATAATTTTGTGTTTATAAAGCATACAATGTAGAGAAATGTTTAAAGTGCACACAGAACAGAGTAAAACTTTGTTTTTATAAAGCATACAATACAGAGTAAAACCGTTTAAAAAGCATACAGTACAGAGTAAAATCTTGTGATTTTAATGCATACACTACAAAGTAAATCCTTGTGTGTATAATGCATACAATAGAGAGTAAAACCGTTAATAAAACATACAGTACAGAGTAAAACCTAATGTTTTTAAAGCATACATTTCAACGTATATCCTTATGTTAATAATGCATATAACACAGAGTAAAATTTTGTGTTTATAAAACACACAATACAGAATAAGACCTTGTGTTTTAGTGCACACAATACTGGGTAAAACCTTGTGTTAATAATGCACACAATACAAAGGAAAACCTTGTGTTTATAGTGCATAATTACAGAGTAAACCCTTGTGTTTATAGAACACACAATGCAGTTAAAAAACGTTGTGCTTATAAAGCATACAATACAGGGTATAACATTGTGCTTATAATGCACAAAATACATAGTAAAACCTTGTGTTTATAATGCATACGAAACAACGTAAAATCTTGTGTATATAATGCATACGATACAGAGTAAACCCTTGTGTTTATAAAGCATACGAAACAACGTAAAATCTTATGTTAATAATACATACAATACAAAGTAAAACCTTGTGATTATAATGCATACAATACATAGTAAAGCCTTGTGATTATAATACATACGATACAGAGTAAAACCTTGCGTTTAAAAAGCATACACTACAGAGTAAAACCTTGTGTTTATAATGCAAACACTAAAGAATAAAACCTTGTGTTTTTAAAGCATACACTACAGAGTAAAACCTTGTGTTTATAATGCATGCATTACAAATAAAACCTTGTGTTTATAATGCAAACATCACAGAGTAAAACCTTGTGTTTATAATGCAAACATTACAGAGTAAAACCTTGTGTTTATAATGCATACAATACACAGTAAAACCTTGTGTATATAATGCAAACACTACAGAGTAAAACCTTGTGTTTATAATGCATACACTACAGAGTAAAACCTTGTGTTTATAATGCAAAC
>JAULCC010302135.1:0-12046 GCA_032358795.1 Nuttallia obscurata | reverse complement strand
TGTAACGCTCTCAGCACTTTGATGACATTCCATTCAAACGGTTCTGTGACGTCATTATGACGTTTTGAATATTAATTCGGCTTTCCGACAGTATATCGTAGATTTATATGCCGTAAATTTAGACCGATTACCCAATCAAAACGCTTGTTACAAAAAAAGTTGCATTAGAATATTGCATAATAAAAGTTCCAGGACGTGTCTTATAAAATTTTATAGTAAGACAAGTGAAAACGAATCTGATATTCTTTTTAACACATGACAATACAAGAGAGGTTAATAAGATTGTTCTTATTGATTTTAACTTAATAGATAATCCAGTTAAATCTATGAATTCATATTTCGTCATACATTTTACGCTAGTTGTGACGTCATCGATGTAACGATGTGGTTTGTATAAGAAAGTACGTGATGGTTATATTACACTGGAAATAAGTAACGTCATACGAAAATTTATATATACAGAACATTTCAATGGTTTCTGTTGTTCTTACTGTAAATATAACCAAATAAGTATGTAATAACAGTTATTTAATATATCCAGGTATCAAGAAGTCAGAATATCAAAGTGTTCACTGTTTGACCAATTACGGAATTCAGGAACAACAGGAAATTTAATTTCCTGCTTTGATGTCTTAAACATGAAGTTCTGTTCTTACTCAGATTTCTTGAAGAATTTCTCTCATACTCATGCGACCAATATAAACATGACTTACTTAAACAAGCTAATTTACAGCTAAGTGCGTCAAAGTCATTGCAAGCATAAGCATAAGGCGCGGTTGTGAGATTTTTATTAGGAAAGGTATGACAAACAATGCAGAATAAGGGTGTGTGAAGTACTGGGTTATCTTATTTGTTCATTTTCTGTCTTTCGTTTCAATGCATAAAAAAAGTTACTAAAATATGATCTGTAGCGTAATTATTTTGAACGCAAAAAAATACCAGAATTTGTTTAACAATAAAAGGTCATAGCTAAATGCATTTTATTTAGTTTAAACGTATTTATTTCCAATATGTGCATGGAAAAGGGATCGGGTCACAAGTTCTAACAACATTAGGTTCGACCCTTCCCCTAAAGATTAACTATATAATATACAATGAAAATGGCAGGTTAACATAATTTGTTTAAACTGAAATTCAATATGAACCTTTGAGAGAGAGAGAGAGAGAGAGAGAGAGAGAGAGAGAGAGAGAGAAAAATTCAATATAATTATGTATTGTAATCTTTTACAAGAACTCTTCTTATACTCTGACATTACATATAGCAACATAGGGCCTGGCGCAGGAATCCCTTATTAAGTCTGTGCTCGGACTCAGTGGAGGCCTATTTAAAAGTTAATAGTCTCCTACTCTGCCAAATACCCATTTATAAGTAACCAAACAGGTAATAAAGCATATCTGTATTTATTTAGTCGGGTTGATTGAAAGCCGTGTAGAATTGTAGATAGAACATTTATCAAAAAGGTTGATGGTCATTTCAGAAATCTTTTGGTTTGTTTAATAAATTCTTGGACTGCAGTGAAGATAATCGAATTTTCGTCATGATTTAATGTAGTTCGTCTAAATAAAAGTGTGTTTATATTTAATGAATGGAATTTGCTTGTTGATTGAAACAGTACTATTCTCTGAGTGCTGAAGCGATTACATAGTAAAAAATAATGCTCGGCATTCTCAGCATTTAATTCAAGATAGAGTTGTAACTAGATTTTTAAAGGTGCTTATTCATTAGTAATGGTCAATCTTCTGCATTTGCTAATTCGTGCGCAATTTAATTTAGTGCGATAAAATTAAAGTAAAACATTTCTGTTTTCGTTTACAATCAGTTTGCTGTAAAAATGTAGTTTTTACATTTTCAAACAAATTTTACTTTATCAGCATTATACACGATTACATATATTCCGACGCACCACATTCTTAAGCCGCGGTCATATCTTACGGTCACGCACGTATTTGACCGTAGTTAACCTTAGTGGACGTAGTTAACCGTAGTTGACTGCAGTGGATTGTAGTTGACCTTATCGAACCTAAGTAGGCTAAAGTCAACCGTACTTGACCTTAGTGGACCGAAGTTGACCGTAGGTGACATCATTAAACCGTAGATGATCGTGGTTGACCTTAGTGGACCGTACTTGACCGTAGCGCACCATATTGACCTAAATGGACACCAATGGACCGTTGTTGACCTTAGTTGACCGTAGTTGACCGAAATGGACCGTACTTGACCGTAGTTGACCGAAATGGACCGTAGTTGACCGTAATTGACCTTAGTTGACCTAAGTTGACCGAAATGGACCGTAGTTGACATTAGTGGACTTTAGTTGACCTTAGTTGACCGTAGTTGACCTTGTAGTTGACCTTGGTGAACTTTAGTTGACCTTAGTGGACCGAAGTTGACCGTAGTTGACCGTAGTTGACCGAAATGGACCGTAGTTGACCGAAGTGAACTTTAGTTGACCTTAGTGGACCGAAGTTTACCTTAGTTGATCGTAGTTGAACTTAGTGGACCTTAGTGGACCGTAGTTTACCTTAGTGGTCTTAAGTTCAAAACAGTTTAGGAAGGAGACACCAACCGGAAGTGATAGCTTCCTGATTAATCTAGTAGCAATGCACTGTTTTACAAAACATTAGTCAAAATATAAAAATTGCTTCCTGACCAGACAGAAATTAAATATAATGGTAGACAGATACAGACATGACACATCTCTAGTTTTAGATATTTGGTTGTCTTGCATTTTCGGCACCCTTTATTATCTTTATGACACTGCCTCTAACTAGTTTAAACTTATTTATCTAAGTTTGATAATGTTGAAAGCCTATGACACGTAGACAGACTTCCGGGTCCATTTCCTGGTAAGAACCAGTACTTAGTGTCAAATGAAGGTCAGGAGAAAGGCGCCATTTGGTGCTCGAACCCGCAACCTCCTAGACGCAAGGTGGACAATATCCACTACGGCACTGTGCCTTTACTTTTTTTTCGTTTATCAACTCAAGAGAACTGTTTTTGTAAAAAAACGAAATCTGCTCAATATTGTCTTGTAGTCTGGTTGGTTTGGTAAAAACAGTGTCACAACATTTTTATGTTTCCCAGCAACATGTACAGATCATTTGAAGTTGTTTTAGCAGTAATTCAATACAAATTGAACATTTGTAAACAATACAGACTTATTATATCAAAACTTTATTTACTTGTCCATCATATGTTCTAATTCTATACATCGTTATTTTAAGTATTGCTCTTCATTCTTTTGGGATAAGACAATATCAAATGCCTATCAAATTGTTATTTTTTTATGCTCCATGCCCGTGCGTTCGTACGAGGTTAACCAGATTTTACCGTTTCGTCTAACATCAACACCGATTGCTTGAATGTTTTAAGTTGTTAAATGGCTGTTGTCTTGGACCATTCCCATCCACATATAGCGCTCAACGTCCATTTGACTTTGACCTTGACCTAATTTGGACTTTGAAAAGATTAAAAGTATAATGTCAAGGATGCCACCGGGGTCATAAGCGTATATTGAACGCGGCGTTCTTGTTTTAAATTGTTTATACACATTATAGATTAGTTCTGTAATAGTTCACCTACAAGAAGGCATACGTACAGCCTTATCATGCTAAAGGGTATCGAAATCAGTTGTGACAAGCATCTCCACAATTAACTGATCTGTATGAGACAAAAGTTTGGTTGGTACAAGTAACTAAAACCGCTCTTTAAGATGACTGTTAGCGCTGGGGTTCATACTTGGAACCATTTGATTGAAAAGCAAGCGGTATTGCCGTCCATTTTGAATCTTGAATCAATAGACAACCCATTATAAAATTAAACCCGAAGAGTATATTTCATTTCCAAACGTGTGTGAGTTACTATAAATAAAATTTCGTAATCGTTTAACCCTAAGCCCCGCCTATCACGAAACGCGGTGACAAATTAGTACGTGTACACACCCTACTTGTAAACATTTCATCGTCTTTGTTAAGAAATAAAAAAAGAAGACGATCATAACGAAACATGAGTAAGCGCAGTTTCGATATTATGAGGGTCGAAACATTAATCACAGATCACGAGAATATGAGACTTAGTTTCGACATTTCCCCCAAAATTCCCTGAATCAGCTCATGCGTACTTTCGTCCAATTTGTCCTACAAAACCTCGTGTGTATATCATATCCTGTTTATGGTAACCACCAAAATACTGAACTCGCCAACTGCGCAGTTTATAACACTACCGCTTGCCATATCTACTTCGGTCTATATATAGTACTTACAAACACGAGATGGGACGCTTAATCCCGCCATAACCCCACAATTGACAGGTCAGCCTAGCATGAGGCAAAATTGTTACTTGGAATGTCACGCGCGGATTCCCCTGCATAGAAAACTTCCTTCGGAGTGTTACAGTTCACCATTGTATTACCATCCAATTCATCAACGACCAACTGGGTTTAAAATTCACAACAAAGTATAAAGGACGGCTTTGTTTGGGCAAAATTTTCCGCTGATTCAGCTGGATTTTCGGTTTACCTGCTGAACAAGTATATTTAGGGCATAGTACATTTATTTTAAGTAGGGACGCTTTTATTGACTAAACTTGAATATGGACATATTACTTCATGTAATGAAAACTAGATTGAACTCATGGGAATACTTACATGAAAAAGTATAGTCTTTAATTCAGCAGTGCGTGCATATGACGATGTCAACAGTATTTTAAATTTAGTATAGTATCTTTTTGACGAGACATGGACATACTTGTTGTCTTGAGAATTTGTTAAATATCTTCTATAGAAATTTAAAGCATAAGGGTATATGGTGTTGTTTTTGTTATTGTTTTTCAAGTTAAATGGTATATCTATAACAGAAAAGGAGGAAAAAAAGAAAAAGATACAACATCGTATAGAAGCCTTCCGGCTGACTTGCGGTAGGTCGGCGATTCCACCCGTGTGCACTCTGTGCCTGAAATAGTGCACAGGGCCTCCGGGGTCTTCCTCCACCTGTAATGAGCTGGACGTCGCGATATGACTGAAATAATTTTTAAGCGACGTTAATTTTCGAATAAAACAAACAAACAAAAACAAAACATACTCGTATAAGCAACAAAGCAATTTGAAAAACAACAAGGAATGAACACTATTTTTTATATTCCATATTTTGTATTATATTTTTTTTGTATTCTACATTTGTTTATATCACGTGAAAATGCAAACTGAAAGAAGTCGAAAGACTGAATCAAAAATAAAAAAAGTAAAAAGATATATCGAAAGACATGCAACTTACAACAGGCAACATTCGGATGTTCTTTGTCATCTTCACATGAAATAAATGTCATTGTTCGCCCTTGTCACGATTAGTTGTTTATATATCTAGGCTTCAGTTGGATAATCGTTTGCAAACTACAAGATACAAAAGCAAGTTCCAATCGTTACTGTTGTAGTTTTACTGTTATGTTCGCAATTCTTTAAATAGAAAAAATGACCAATACATTAAATTAGCCTTTGTCCTGGCTTCTTATCAATGCCTTCCTGCATCTCAACAACAAACTGTAGTAATTAACGACAACCACTTCTACTAACTGATGTTGCATCTGTGTTAGAGTGCGTACCTGCAACTCATGAATTTGTACGTACAATAGTTATAACGAAAATCCTTTCTCATAAATGTGGCTGTATCTGTTCTGCGAATGGTACCTGCAACTCATGAATTGTACGTAAAGTAGTTATTACGAAAATCACTTTTCATAAATGAGTCTTTATCTGAACAGCGAATGGGTTCCTGCATCTCATGAATTGTAGGTTGAATAGTAATTACGAAAATCACTTCTCAAAAATGAGGCTGAATCTGTTCTGCTGTGGGAATCTGCAACTCATGAATTATACGTACAATAGGGATTACGAAAATCACTACACATAAATGAGGCTGTATCTGTTCCGCTATGCGTATCTGCAACTCATAAATTGTGCGCGCAATAGTTGTTACGAAATTCACTTTTCATAAATGAGGCTGCGTCTGTTCTGTGATGGGTACCTGCAGCTTATGAATTGTACGTACAATAGTTATTACGAAAATCACTTCTCATAAATTAGGCTGCATCGTTTATGCGATGAATACTTGCAACATATGAATTGCACGTACTGGTATTTAGACAGCTTATAAGTGAAATGTTAACTTGTTTATTGTTTAAAATGATTTCTATTGTTATTGAGCTCATATTTTACTCTTAAACCATTTGAAAGCTGATAAAAATATAACTCATAGAATGTCATAGAAATATATCAGCAGTATGTAAGCAGAAAACTATCAGTTACGATTCGTAAACAACAGCTATATAGTCGCTGGGTGGGTACCTAAAAGGATTATGATTTTAAACAACACCCTGTCATGCGTTCTTAAGGACTTACACCTTGCAAAATAACTTCGATGATTTCATAATCAGACTTATATTGAATATAGTTTATGATATTTAAATTTAAACACATTAGTGATATGCAATGGAAAATTAAAAAAAAAACGAGCCGTGAAGGGCGTTGTCGTCTCATCCGATTTTCATTTTTAATGAACTCAGTATTATGACATTAAACATCAAAGTTTTGTACCGACAGGTCGGGAATCCATTAGCAGCTGACAGCATTATACTTGTTCACCTGAAAAAAAGGTACATTGTTATGATATATTCAACAAAAGGCAGACTTTGAGTGACTTTTCGTGTTGCTATGGTTTTGTGATTGAGTGCAGTCATTACAGTGGTTCAAGTGTATTTTGTTTATACATTCTCAAACTTCTTGTATTTATGGGTTCATTTACGACTGCACTGGTCTATTGATTGACAGAGTGATCGTTTTGCGGTTATGGTTATGGTGTGTTTTAATATGATACTATAGTGACTAGTTTAGTCGCATATCCCTTTCACCGCCATAGGCGACTCAGTGGTGATATTTTAGCAAACAGTTTGAATCCAGATGAAACGCCGAGTAACTCTGCTTCTGTTTTTAAAAAGAAATTCAAGTAATATTTACTTTGAAGATTGAGACAGACGATAATATATGAAAATATAGACAGATGACAATATATGAAGACGAAAATTAATTGGCGCCGAAAGGGTTAACAAACAGAAATGTACCTACACTGTTCACACATCTAGCGATCAAATTGTTTGGTCGTTATAGATATCACATTTTTATAACATTCGTTCAACCGTTACAGCGCTAGCGGTTCTCTTCTTTTCTTTTTTTTTTTAGATGTGCACTGTTACACAAATTATGAGCCCATTCAAAATGTCTTCCTTCCTAACTATCAGAGATAACAAGAGATCCACACTCTAATGTTATTTTTGTTATCACTGTCAGCAGTTCAGTAATGAAGCGGTCGCTTAACCCCCACCCTCGCCGCCCCCTGATCTGTGTTCCAGCAGCAGTTTATGTTAAACAAAAATCTTAAGTCCATATTTTTTCCTTAATTCCAGTCAATTCTTACCTTTTATTTAAAAAGTCTATGAATTATTTTCTTTAATTCAAGATTGTATAAGCTAAGAAAGTCTTAGGATGCTAATGGAGTACCACCTACAGGTAAGGAAATTATTTTCTTATCTAAAATAATAATTACAAGATTGTCTGAACCTTCAGAAAAATCTTAAGATGCACATGGACAATGTCGCTAAGTTTCAGTACACATGAGTTCAAATATCTAACTTCACTGCCAATTTGTAGAATTAAATCTAAACATTTTATATTTTATTGAAAAAATAATTCAAACAACCGGTCTGGTCAATTTGGAAAACATTATAACATTTAAACTGATTGTGTTGAGATTTGAGAGAGGTACTTTAACATTGAGATCACATCTGTCAGATATGACTCTGGTGTATGACCAGAATCTACACTGTTTGCAGTGTCTTGTCCAATATTTGACACCATTATTTTCAATTTATTTATTTTAGCTCGATTATGTAGAAACACTTTCCAGTCTGTTTTACTGGTTGGGACCAGTACTTGTTGTCAAATGAAGGTCATAAAAAAGGTCATCTATCGGGGCTCGAACCCGAAACCTCCTGAACACAAGGCGGACACCATATCCAATACACAACTGCGCTGTGTGTCCTGGTACATCTAGTGTAACTAAAATACTGTCGAAGCGATGATTAATTCTGTAAAAGTGGCAAACAAAGAAACTGTTTATTGAAGCAGGCTTTTATTATCATCAATACGTGACTTATCTTCGTGAATAAAAAGTTACTAATGGTTGCTGTCATGGACTAAATGCATGCTGCCATACATCTCTGATGTAACAATTGCCGTTCTGGTATTTATAAAAAAAAAACATACGAATGATACAGATATGATACAGTATCGTCTCTTGACTAAACTTGTTATAAAAACAATCCCAGGTCTTTGGATTATATTTTATGATAATTTTAGTTTCAGAAGGTCAAAAGTCAAAAGAAATTATTCAAAACGTATAACTATCTCACTTAAATCAAGGATCAAATCCAAGTATTTACATACACTGTAGATAATCACCTTTTTTACTTAAAATGGACACTTCATAATTAACATAAAATTTGCATTTGATGCGATGACAAGTTAAGAAACAATTCTATTCTCTGTTACTGATATGAAACTACGAACCATGATATGAATCTACGAACCATGATATGAATCTACGAACTTTTGATGCAGGTACGTTTTATGGTCATAAAACGACACCGTAACAATATTTTCTTGTGTGTGCATTTTGGATGTAAAAAGAAAAGAGGAGTTAGCAACAAAATATTTTTTAAACAGTTGTCATTAGCTGCTTAGATATCTTGAAAAAAACAATAAAAGGTCTGCATGGCAGAAACTTGCTTTTGCTCTTTTTGTTGTTCCTGATAGTTATTATCTATAATTTATGAAAATGGTTTTCAGTTATGACACCGCCGCGTTATTTTCAAAAGCTACGGATATGATGTGACATTAAAGTTGTATGTGCTGCTTTGTGTATGTGTATATTTTTTGTATATAAAGTGAACCATACATTTTATGATGCATAAAATTGGATTTTAAAACATAAACAAGTTTTGCTTGAATAGATTCAGCTGGTATTACGTATATCCATCTTCTTTGTATAAATTTTGCTGGCGGGGCTTTTTCATAAGCATCTGATTCAGCATCTATAAAATACAGCAATTTTGTTCAGCTGTGAGTTACTTTACTAAGTGACACATACCCTAGAGAGAATGAGGCGTTTGCTTCAATCCCCGACCAAAGAAGGCCATTACTCCGATATCCGATCATAGGAGACTTTTGTTTCGATCACCCGATTAGAGTAACATTGACTTCGAGCCTTGATCACAGGAGGTTTTGGTTTAGATATCCAGTCAAAAAAGGGCCTTAACTTTGATCTCCAACTGAAGGAGGCTTATGCATCGATCTCTGGTCATATGAAGTCATGGCTTTGCTCCCCGATCAAAGAAGGCTCTTACTCTATTCTTTCATCATAGGAGGTACTGACTTCGACCCCTGATCAAAGGCTGCTTTGGCTTCGATACCCGATTAAAGGAGGATCTGGTTTTGATTCTTGATAATAGGAGGTTTTGATTTTGATCCCCGATCATTAGATGCTTTAGTTTCGATCCCCGATCATAAGAGGCTTTTTGTTTCGATCCTATGACATAAGGTGCTTTAGTTTCGATCCCCAATCTTTAGTTTCGATCCCTGTTAATTAAAAGCTTTGGTTTCGATCCTCGGCTATATATGGCTATTGGCTTTTGTTTCGACTCTCAGTCGTAGGAGGTTTTGACCACGATCCTCGGAAATAGGAGGCTTTGGCTTGGATACTCGGTCAAAGGAGGCCATCTTTGAGTCTTGGTCATATGATATTGCGGGGTTCGATCTCCGGACATTGGAGGCTTCGGCTTCGATCTTCGGCCAAAGGATAAATAGCTATCGGCCCTGGTCATATGAAACTTCTGTATCGAGCCCATATTAATGGAGACTTTAGTACTGAGGGGCTGAGAGAGTTAACTTAGTCGTTAACTTGCAATCTCTCAGCCCCTCACCGCTGTGGGTTCGAATCCCGGTCTGGGCACTTCGTTTTTTTTCAAGTGAGGAAGCCTTCCAGCTGGCTTGCGGTAGGCCGATGGTTCTACCCGTGTGCACCCTGTGCCTGAAATAGTGTACAGATGTCCCCCGGGGTCTTCCTCCACCTGTAATGAGCTGGACGTCGCGATATGACTGAAATACTGCTAAAGCGATGTTAAATTCCAAATAAACAAACAAACAAACAAACAAAAAACAAAAGTCCAAAACAAACAAACAAAGTATTGATCTCGAGTCATTGGAGGCTTTTTCTTCGATCCCAAGTCATATGACTTTGGTTTAGATAACTGATAATAGGAGGCTGTGGGTTTGATCCCGGTCACATTCGGCTTCGATCCCTTATCACTGGAGGCTTTGGCATCAATTTCCTGTAATGGGAAGCTTATGTTTCGCTTCGTTATTATGAGAGGCTTTGGCTTCGATTCTTGATAATAAGAGACTGTGGCTTCGATCCCCGGTCATATTCGGCTTTGATCTCTGATCGGATACTGCGTTCGGCTTACGAATTCATCTGCATCTCATGAAAATCAGGTGAAGAGATTTTTTTGAGCTTTGTATTAATTTGTATAATACTTACCTCATATTCCATGGGAATTGAAATTCATTCCTGAATAACTGGATCAGTTTTATAATAACATTAGTACGTTTTATAAAGCTATATCTGATTGACTGCCAAAATTTCAATTAATCCTAAAAATTGTATTCATTACATTTGTCAGTCATGCTAGATATCTCTTTAATAATTCTATAAAATATTGAGCTGATTCGTTCATTAGAGTGAAATGTTGATAGCTTTGTACTGTTATTCTCAGTGTACTTTACGTGAGACGCAAGAATGTCAATAAAAACGGCTAGAGCGCTGCAAAAGTAAGCCAACACCGCAAACTTATTTCCGCCTGATAATTGTTCACAACGACATATCCTTTGCTAAAATCTGTCTGTTTTTCTCGGACACCATTGTTGTATTTTGCTGACATTGCAATAAGGTATTCAGTTGTGATACCGATACGGTATTCATGTATTCATTCCTTCAAAACAACTGATAATAAGATGCATTATTGTATAGGTCCCCGGTACCTGATCATGTCGGACAATAAAATTTGTCGTCTCTGACCTACATGCATATCTCAAGCTGTAATGAGTCCTGGACAAATGGGGTCACGGTGTGATGGATCACCACTACATAATTATGGTTAAATAACTGTCGCCCACGCCTTGTGTCCAAGCTTTGATGGCTGAACTGAACAGTACAGAATTTGTAAACAGAATACATGTATATTTGATCTAATGGTATATTAATAGCTTAATGGTAGAGCCTAAACTGCGGGAAGTCGTGGGTTTGATCCTCCAGCCGATCCAAAAACCAAATACTTCTCAAACAAATAGAAATGGGGTTCTCTCCCTTGCGCTCATTGTTTAGGGTTAACACTATACGATTAGTTCGTCGGTGTCAGGATAAAGTGACCGACCTGGGTTCAGTCCACCGCGTAAAGGTATTTTACGCTGGGCATGAAAAATAACGAGACAGTTCTGCAAAAGAGTTATCTGTATCCGATCCTACCTTTCTTGTCCTCTATTCTCTCTATTTCTCTTTTCTTTTTCTCTCTCTTCACCCCAACTCTCCCGCGCTCTCCCTCTCTCCCTCTATTATGTCATAATTACACACTGAATGTTTTCCTCTTGTAGAGATGTACCTGACCACAACCTCGGTGACGTCATCCTGTGCACCCAGCCTATAAAACGTATCATATACGTCAAGTTATGAATGGCTTGGGTACCGATGTTGTAGTGATGGGTGATTTACGTCACCGCAACGTTTTGGTCAATTGCCTCCCTTCGCTGTTTCCAGTTAGAAAGCTGTCTGTTACTTCCTAGAAGACGGGTTATGATATCCCTGGGTTATTTAACCCTTAGCCTGCTGAAAAAATGTCGTCTGCTTAAACTGTCGTCTGTCTAGATTTTAAAATTCATCAGAATCG
>JAULCC010302024.1:0-12048 GCA_032358795.1 Nuttallia obscurata | reverse complement strand
TAACATGACATCAGAAAACATTTTGATACAGGTGCTAAGGTCCTTTAGAGAGGGAACTTTGTTAAAATAGGCTAGCAAAGTCATTAGCCCGACATGTAGTAAAGGTCCCGAACCATTATACAGTTTGGAAAGTTGGCAGTTGTTTAAAGGTCTCGATCCATTTTAAAGTAAAGAAACTTCTTGTAAAACTTACTGATTGCATTTACATGATATACATAGCTATCATTTGAAGTGTTCAATATTTTGTTTGTTGAAATTCGGTTGTTTTATCGCTTAACTTGTCATACATTCAGTCCTCATAATTTTATTGTGTTACCCCAAATAATTACGCCCTAAAACTAGTCAAACTGGCGCATGCGTAAATCGATACTTTATGGCTGAGATTTGTCTTCTTTCGTTTTTACAATAATTTCAAACTCAATTATTCTACTAAAACAATTGGCATACCTGTAATATTTCAATAAATTTCACTTTCGAATCAGTCTTGGTTTCAAAAGAGGCACAGAATGTTTAAGTTGAATGGTAAAAATTAACAACAGATGTTCAGATAAAATTCCCTTATAGAAACCTCGGTTATGCACAATGGTGACTGTAGTAGCTGAAATTTTTTTTTTTTTTTTTTGGCGAAAATTCATGTAAAACCGAATCATATACACTACCCAAACACTTCAATAAAAACAACAGCACTACATTACCAAAATTACGTAAAACTACATTACATAATATACGCTACACTACAACAAAAGCACTACAATACAAACATTACGTAACAGTACACTACATAAAATACGCTACTCTACAAAAAAGACTACATTTCCAACATTACGCAAAACTAGACTACAGTATATAAAATACGCTATACTACAACAAAAATCACTAAACCGCTTACATTACGCAACACTAGACTGCACTTAATTAAATATGCTACACTACAACACAAATACTACATAACAAAAAAAAACAAAAACGCAACACTAGACTACACAATATAAAATATGCTACACTACAAAAAGAATCTATACTACCTACCCGATAAGTATTTTTATTCGACATCTAATGCATATTGTCGTTCATTGTGTACGCTTTGTAAAATATATTGAATCTAGGGGTTAAAACGTGAAAAAATTAAGCGATATTCGGGCTAATTTCACGTTGTTGTTTTTTTTAAAATGTGGCTTTTTTTAATATGGTGTTTCATGACTTGATCAAAATACAAGATAAAGTTATATAGTACTTGACACACAATGCCGGATATTGTGGTGAACAAATAATGAAAAATTCAAAGCTGTAGTATATACATGTGTACTATGAACATTGCGAATTACTTTAAACTTAAACTTTAAATATATGGGAATGATTTTTTTTATTTTACAAACTGATTAACATCTAGTAACAGTAAAGTTATATAAAATATTCTTCTTCTCGCTTTCTCTTTTTTCTTCTCTCTCTTTCCCTGTTTCATTATGACTCTCCAGATACGCACAAAGACACAATTACTATCTTGTATATGGCATCATTAGTACAAGCCGTTTGCACAGTAATTCCGAAAACCAACGTTCTCAACTTGAGATCACAGGTTTCGGGACGTTTTGAGCTATATGTTTTTTAATTGGTTACCTTAATCACGTGATCAGACTGAGCGTAAAGGTTTTTCATTGGTCAGACCATTTTCGAAGTGACGACGTAAATAAGGTTTCTGTAAAATATTTGTTAATATCCAGGACATTAAAGCAGATATTAAAATATGTTAATGGAACAGATCTTAATATACTGGATTTGTTATTTGTATTTACTCCCCAGTATAGTTGTTACTGGACAGTATATAAAAACTTATTTGTTTTAATATATAAAGGAAGTCTTAAAGTATATATATACTCGTAAATCTGCCACCTAAACAATAAAACGAATATGTATTGTACCATTTAGTCATCATGTTTGAATTGTAAATTGTTGTTGTATTAAGATATTGAGAGAGAGAAGAAGAGACAGAGAGACAGAGAGACAGAGAGAGAGAGAGACAGAGAGACAGATGCAGACAGAAAGACAGAAGGGTGATGAAAGAGAGAGAGAAAAAACCAAATATATAGATAGATAAAGAGAAAAAGACAAGAAAGAAATGGAGACGAGAGAGAGAGAGAGAGAGAGTGTACGCAAAAGAGGAATGTTGATTACCTGTTGTTAAAAAAGATGACAGATAAAAGGTTTGAACTGGTACCAACTTAACTGGAAATTAAGATTAAAACTGTTGCTGTTGTTTCTTGCTGTTGATGCTGATGATAATGCTGGCAGTATTCTGATGAAAACAGATATAAATAAAAATAAATAAGAAATAAGAAAACAATAAGAAATGTATCTGAAAACCAATATTCTGTGATAAGCATTTCGGAGTCGAATATGGTGTAGTTCGTTTGAAACACGTTGACTGGATAATGCAATCAACAGTACTTAACGTATATGTGTCATGTAAAAGTAAAAATGACATATTTTTTAAATTCTGCAATGTGGAAGAGATTTATTACATGTGATGACAAAATTGCAAATGTTCTCATTACTGTTATCTTACAAGTTTTATTTTGCCTATACAATTTATGCAGTTCACCATTGAATTATTAAATGATATTGGCAGCAATATATACATCCCTGTCTACTCACAACCAAATAAACAGACAGGTGTATTGTACTCGGGTATATTTAAATGTGTATCAGATTTTTTCTTATTTCTGTTTATTTTTATTTCTTAAGATAAATAAATAGATGTCTTCTTAATTAAATTATTATTATTATTATTTCTATATACATGTACTATATTCATATAGCCCTCTTTTCATGCAAAATCTTCACGTTCAAAAGTGCTTTACAACATACAGTATATAAATAGTGTGAACATGTAAGATTTGAATTACCTGATAGAAACATAAAACTTTATAAACGACATATTTCCAAAAATGCCAATGAATGTCACATTTTCTTAAAGCAAATCTAGAGACAAAAGCAGATTCAACATGCAAATATACAGGTGTACCAACAACATTAGAATTCGTTTTCCAAGTACTCTACGAAGAAATGTATTTTCAGAAGTTTCTTAAATGAACCTTAAGGACAAGTCATTATCTTTGGTAGAAGTTAATTTCATAGTCTTGCAGCAGCGTATGATCCCCGTAGGTTGATGTTCTGTTTCTGGGAACCATGAGGCTAACTGCAGAATTATTCTGTGATCTTAGGTCTCCGATTTGGGTGTGTACTTTGATTAAGTACGTAATGTATTCTGGAGACTGGTTATTCAAGGCTTTGTAGGTATGAGTCAGTATTTTTTTTAAACTCTATTCTGTACTGAATGGGTAGCCAGTGAAGATCTTTAAGTACCGGATTGATATGGCTGAAACGTGAAGTTTTGCTTATTATGCGAGCCGCTGTGTTCTGGACAGTTTGCAGTCGATTCAATGTTGTTTTTGAAATGCCAACTAATAAAGCGTTGCAGTAGTCCAGTCTTGATGTCACGAGAGAATTCTCAAGGGATTTGGTAGCGTCAGTTGTCAAATATTTTATGATATGGCCATTTGTCGTAGCTGAGCATAGCAAGATCTACTGACAGTGTTCCGGTGATGCTCCATGTTCTTTCTTGAGTCAAGCCAAGCTCCAAGATTCCTCACACAACTTGTAGGTTTTATCTCAGATTTACCTACCTTTACAATCCCTGGCCGGGTCATACCAATGACAGTAATGGCTTCCCTCCTTGACGCTGAGGATCAGGGTTAGCATTACGACTGGTTTGTTGGTGTCAGGATAAAGTGACCGGCCGGGGTTCAGCCCCCACGTGTATCAGTGCTATACACTGGGCACGTTAAAGAACCATAGGTCTCTACAGAAGAGTTCTGTGTATGCGCTTTCCTCTCTTTGGGACGTCCATTAGTCCTAGTTGGCAGAAAGTGACTAAATCAAGCAAGCAAGGAAACCTACCTTTACAGATATATCTGAGATATATTCTGCATTTGGTTTTGATTAGAAAAGGATAACCTCTGTTTTGTCCGAGTTGAGTTTAAGTGTATTTTTTTGCATCCAGGACATAATATCTGTGAGGCACAGTGCTTCAGCCCTAGACACTGTATCGGTAGGTTTAAATGGAATGTACAACTGTGAGTCGTGAGCTTAGAGGTGATGTTGAATGCCATGGTTTCTGCAGATGGACCCCACCTGCTTTGTTTACACTAAGTAGTTTTTAGGTTAAAGGACTAAGTCCTGAGGAACACTGTACCTCATGAGCACAGGTTCTATGAGATTGTTTTCTACACATACTGTTTGATATCAGTCATTGAGGTATGAGGTCATCCAAGCTAGGGCTTTGTCTGTAATGCCGAATTGGTGTTCAATGCAATGTAATAAAGTGTTGTGGTCAATGGTATCAATAACTGCTGAGAGATCTAGTATTACAAGAATTGTGACATTGTCCTGGTCTGGAGATTGAAGAAAGTCATTTCGAACTTTTAGCAAAGCAGTCTCTGTGGAATGGGATTTTCTGTAGGCTGACTGATGTATCTCATGTAGTTTGTTTGAAGCTAATTGCTGATCTAGACGTTGGGCAACCACTTTGTAAAGAACTTTGGAAATAAAAGGCAGGTTTGATACTGGTCTGTAGGTTTTCAAAATGTTAGGATCTAGTCCCTGTTTCTTCAAATGTGTGAGCTTTTAAATGGTTTCGGTAATTGAGCAGTTTCAAAGGAAATGTTGAATATCTTTGGCAGAATAGGTAGTAGTTCATCAAGGCAAGACTAAAGGAGCCATGTTGGTGTCGGGTCAAGATCAAACGATTTATAGGGCGATGTTAGGATGATCCTTTTTACCTCCTATTCGGTGGCTAGGGATAAGGAAGAAAGGCGTTCTGCAAGACACTTATCTGGCTTTGACGTCAATGGAATTGACGATATAAAAGTTGGAATATCAACAGTGATGTCTATTATTGATAAAGAAGTCACTGAAATCCTGAGCTAGAGCATTAGATGAGGTATGCGAAGGCAACACTACCTCTTTGTCGTGACCTAGAAGATGTTTAGTAATCTTACACTAAGTCTTTTGATTCCGGCTGCATGACTCGACTTTACCAGAGAAATATGTGACACGGGTTTGTTTAAGCAACTTAAAGCACATTGATTTCTGTATATGTCATGGTCAATTTTGAGTTCGGAATTTTGCAATTTATGTTCAAGCTTGCGTCTCAGATGTTTAGCATCATTGAGTTTTTGTGTATACCACGGGTAGGTAGGTCTAAGAACAATAGACTTAGAACGCAATGCGGCATGCTTATTTATCAGTGATGTGAGAATATTATTGTATGCTTGAACCAGCTCTTCAGCATCTGTCGACTGTAGACTAAGTTTGAGTGAAACAGAAGTCACAATGTCGCTTTTGATTGAATAGAGATCAATGGAGCGGGTTTTTCTGAATGAAGCAGTATTTCTTATAGGATTGGGGTTGTTTGCCTGAGCACTGAAGGCGCAATATAGCCTTTGTGTGCTGACGTGCCGTAAAACCCCATTTCACACACTCACACCTGAGCACTGAAAGTTACGGCAAAATGATCACGTGCAACTTTTCTGGACCCGTCAAAGAGGTCTGGGTCTGTCACTTCAATGTCAGAAGCAATGCGATCTGTGTTTCTGGTGATGACTACATCCAATGTATGACCGGACGCATGTGTTGGTTATTATACGTTTTGATTCATTATTTAAGTAGATTGGGAAGCTTGAGAATATCCGGGTCCGTGGGCATATCCAGATGGAAATTCAGGTCGCCAACAATGACAATGTTCTTGTCAACGGTTGCATATTTGCTAAGAAGGAACAAAGACCAGTCCTGTTCAAGGAATTCATTTGTATGCAAGGGAGCGGAAGTATGAAAGATTGAATAAAATAAATGTTATATCTCATGTTTTTGTATTGTTCAAACTGAGAAGTTGAAACTTGAATTTTGACAGCGAATAGAATGTTAAAGTTTATTGCTTTATTAGATACGTCTAGGAAGTTGATGTACTCTCTGTGCATAGTGTAGCAATAAATTATATACATTTGTATACCCTTAAGCCAATATTTAATACGTTCTGAAGTGTACAGCTGCATTACAATGGCTATAGTATTGAATAGCACTGAATAACAACATTATAGGGGTACCTTGATTTATGGAGAGCCATCTTTCCTTCTACAATTATAAGTAATAATGAGAACAAAGACAAATATCAACAGTTGATATTTGATTTCAGTAAAGTCCTTGGGAGTGGTTCGTATGACATGACCTGTCTAATTCGAAAACAGCTTAACATACGTATGCTTCATATTACTAATGTAAATATACTACACATCTCACTTTAAAAGAACTAATAAAAATATAACAATTATATAGACACCACATTAACCTTTAGCCTGCTATGGGCGACGTGATAAAATTTGCAAACAGCTTGAATCCAGATTAGACGCCGAATAACTCGGCGTCTAATCAGGATCCAAGCTGTTTGACACTCGGCCAATTGTTTCTCTAAATATTGGGCGATTCTGGTGAATTTTAAACTCTAGGCAGACGACAGTTTAAGCAGACGACATTTTTTCAGCAGGCTAAGGGTTAATCCACTAAAACTTAAAATTACGATGCGTCTATTCGAATCTCACAAAGATGAATAACCACTGCATCAACCTAACATATTCACGAAGAAACTCACGCATACAACCACGACACCTTACGTAGACTTATACCGGAACAAGGGCAAGTAATTTTCTTCTTATTCGCTGTGTTCAACCGAAGAAAATGTTATTAATTCTTGAAACGTGAAACTTTTAATTTGATTTAACGCCTATTTCTATAACAATATTCAGTGGCGTTGTACATAGACACATGATAACACTTACTTAAAATGTAAAAATGTCATTTGTAATATAATGCTAAAATGAATTATTCAATATCACACACAATTGGCATTAAATAGAATATGTTTACTAGATACCATTAATTAAAAGGAATTAGTTATGAAAATATCATTTGTAATACAATACTAAGATGAATTATTCAATATATTTCAATATCATTTGAAATATGCTAAAATGAATCATTAAATATCACACACAGTTGGCATTAATTAAAATATTTGTACCAGATGGAATTGATTAAAAGAAATCATTTATAAAAATATCATTTGTAATACATGTATAATACTAAAACGAATTATTTAATATCATATGTAATATAATGCTAAAATGAATTATACAAAACACAGCATTAAAAAAATATTTGTACTTGATGAAAAATTTAAAAGGAATCGTTTTTTAACATTGCCGGCGCAATATAGCCTTTGTGTGCTGACGTGCCGTAAAACCCCATTTCACTCACTCACTTTAACATTGCAATATGATGTGTTTAAAATGTGTAAAATAAAATCTGTAATAAAGTCCAATGTTTTGAATTTGAACATATGATGATAGTATAGTTTTACTTTTATGGCTTTGTTTCACAGTCATTTTAAAAAAGTTTATAAAAGTCTCTAAAATACCACGTTTTCAATTTCTTTTGAAGATGTCAGTTGTTTCTGAATTTCTTATATCAATGGGGAGCTCATTCTACAAGCGTGGGCCTACAGTGCTAAAACTCCTGTCGCTGAATGTCTTCCTCTTGTTGAAGGGAACTGCGTAGTAGCCCTCAGAAGACAAAGTAGAGCGCAGTAGACGTGTTGGCACTTGTTCTGAAAGGAGTTCTGTTAGATAGGCCGGTGCATTCCCGATTGAACAGTTGAACATAAATGTTAAGATTTTGAAAGTAATTCGTGCTTTCACAGGTTGCCAATGGAGTTCCTATAGAGATTGTTTAGAGCTGTCAAATTTTCCTGTTTTAGGACAAGTTTGGCACACATATTTTGAATTCGTTGCATTTTCTGGATTTCACTTTGCGATATTCCGCATAGAATGACATTGCAATAGTCTAGATGTGATATGACTAGTGAAAGCACAAGGATCTCAGTGGCTTCCTTTGTGAGATATTTTCTTATTGTTTTGATATTGAGATAGTTAAACATAGCTGTACGACATTTACGTTTGATATGTTCTTTTAAATTTAATGTATCATCTAAGAATGCACCCAGATAACGAATACAGCCTACTACCTCGACGTTTTCACCAGCTATATTGATGTTTGGCTACATTTGTCCAGTTGTTGTCTGCTGCCAAACATGATAAATTCAGTATTCAAGGCATTCATTCTTAATTTATTTGCATTCATCCAATTACTTATTGTAAGAGCACATTGTTCAAGTTCTTGGATAGCATTTGATTCAAAGTTTATTGATGAAGAACGGAAGCGTTTATTAACTGTATGATCATCAGCGAAGCCATAGACTGTGATAGCTGGTGGAATAACGTCGAATAGCGTTCCTGCGTATGTCAAGAACAGCCAAGGACCGAGGCAACTACCCTGGGGAACACTACATTCTAGTGGACGTGCAGACGACAATGCAGGAGTGTAAACGTCTGTATGCAGATTAATGTTTTGGTAAAAGACTATTTTCGTCAACATGAGTATTGAGTCTGAGTAGTACGGCCTTTTCAATGACTTTTGACAAGAAACAAAGGTTACTGAAGGGTCGGTAGTTTCCAAAGTTCAGTTCTAGTCCTACCTTCTTTATTAGAGGTCTTCCTACAGCCTGCTTCCATTTTGAGGGAAATACGCCTTGAATGAGAGATAGATTTACCAATCTTGTTATTAATGGTAGAAGTTCATGTACAAAGTACTTTAATATATTTGTTGGTAAGACGTCTAGTTCACACGATTTCGTGTTTAATTCCGTTATTATCTTTTTCACTTCTTCCATACTGAGCTCTGTGAATGATTCCAAGGAGGGTACATTTTTCAGGTCGAGTTCAAAATGAGGGCAATCTTTTAAAGAGTCTTGAATTTTGTCAATTTTGTTCATGAAGTGATCAGCAAAGTGGTCTGCTAATGCACTGTCACTTTCGCCACTTGGCATAGGGTTTTCTGTCTTCGTTCCTGTCAATTCAGCAACAAACTTGTACAACTTTTTAGATTCTCCTTTGAAATTGATACTTCTCACTGAGCGTTTTTTGTTTCTCTATGTTAAGTTCAAAACTGTATCTACTGCGTGCTTCTTTGAATAGCTCGTAATGTTCCGGCTGTTTGTACCTTCGCCACAAACTTTCAGATTTCCGAAGTTTTTGTTTTAAATCACGTAAATTTTCTAAGGTAATCCTATATTTATTACTGAAATCACTCTGACATTTCTATTTCTAATTGTTGTTCTTTCTTTTACCCTTAAATGTGTTAATATATGTCCGCATAAAGACTTCAAAAGAAGGTGTCTGATTAAGGATAATTTGTTCACAAAAGCTCGAAGATTACATCTTACGTTTTTGGTAGCCTAAAGTCGACACAAAAGTCGCCTAAAGAAAAACAGTAGTCCAAACTGCTCTTTATGACGTTAGATGACATTTTTGTTTTTGGGTCGTCTCTGGCCTTAGTATGTGAACATTTATGAGATTCGCTCTGTGCTATTATACATTTTTGTGGAAAGGACATTTGATTTTAAGGATAGTATTACTGGATTATTTAAAACATTAATATTTACATCATCGAATTTAGCGTTTTTATGATTTGAGCATTCAATACTGTTCGATAGATAGGTGATTGCTGAAGTTTATAGATTTTCTTTGAATTTGCCATCCGGGATAGTCGGATCGTGTTTCGGAGAAGGTGAGGAATGAATTGTCGGCCACCTATAGCATCAGAGCCATTGCGCGTAGAACTTTGCATGGATAGACACCATTGGGTAAGAACCGTATAAATAAACAATTTGACAGTTCTCCAATAGAAGATTTAAGTTTGCCTTCTTGTGTTGCCAGTTAAGACAAAGCATGCTGATGTAACCAATGGTAATTTGAGCTTGATTATGAGCAAATTAGAATCGATAACTGTTGAGATTATAACAGTAAAGCTTTCTTTTAATTAGTGATAAACAGCAGAGCAGGGGGCATTAAATAAATAATTGATTGAACGCATCAACAGTCTAGAGACAGGCATTAAATAAGTTATTAACTGAACGTATCAATAGTCTGGAAACAGGCATTAGATAAATAATTGACTGAACGCATCAACTGATCAGAGACAGGCAGTAAACAAAAACTGACAGAATGCATCAACAGACTAGAGACAGGCACTAAATGAATAGTTGACTAAACGCATCAACAGAAAAGAGAAGGCATTAAATGCATAGTTGACTAAACGCATCAACAGACTAGAGATAGGCATTAAATCAATAATTGACTAAAAGCATCAACAAACTAGAGACAGGCATTAAATAAATAATTGACTAAACGCATCAACATACTAGAGACAGGCATTAAACAAATAATTGACTGAATGCATCAACAGACTAGAGACAGGCACTAAATGAATAGTTGACTAAACGCATCAACAGACTAGAGACAGGCATTAAATGAATAGGTGACTAAACGCATCAACAGACTAGAGATAGGCATTAAACAAATAATTGACTGAACGCATCAACAGACAAGAGGCAGGCATTAAATAAATAATTGACTGAACGCATCAACAGACTAGAGACATGCATTAAACAAATAATTGACTAAACGCATCAACAGACAAGAGACAGGCATTAAATAAGTAATTGACTAAACGCATCAACAGATAAGAGGCTGGGCAGGAGAAACAATTGTCAGAAATTGTAAACATCAATACGGCCACCTATGGTAGCAATGTGTAGTTTATGTACCGATCGCAGAAATCTATATATAGTATAGTATATTGTGTACTACTGGATGGAGTGGTTGTTATTAATCAGATGAACGTGGTATTGTTAAGTAATTCATGAACATTTTGTTAATCAAATATTTGTTTTAGAGTATACTTGAGATAATAAGCTTACCTTTCATTTCCTTCTTTATTATTATCTTCATTTTTCTTTCAATTATGCGATATTTTATTCTCGTTTTTTTTCTAATCTTTTCTTATTTCTCTGTCCTCACATTATCTGCTAGTATTCTAAGTGATCACTTACATTTAAATATCAATTGTTTTATTTTCAGAGGCAAGCAACAGGCCTATACCAAAGGAGAATGATCAAAAGTTGACAGTTCAAGAGAAAACTAAAATAGAAAGAGTTCTAGGGACGGCCAAGAACTATCGGCATATTCCGTCAAAAGGTGTTGTGATTATAAAATGGGTATCAACGGTAATCCTTGGCTCACTCCTCCTCGCCTGTGTAACGGACAGCAAAATATCCATCCTGTCTCTATCGAGAGAAATGGGCAGTCTGAACAGTGACAAGAAAACTCAACGAAACGAGCTGTTTGTGATGTTGCAACTGCTCGCTTTGATTCCTCACATCATTAATTTCATCAGGGGCATCTGGGGAGGATTGTTTCGTGCGGACATATCATGGCCAAGACCACGTGCCTTAATAGCGGTATGTTAGATAGCTATTTATAGTTAACTGGATAGCTATTTATAGTCTACTTGAGAGCTATTTATAGTTTACCGGATAGCTATTTATAGGTTACCTGATGGCTACTTATAGGCTACTGATATATATTTATATATTACTGACTTATACATCAAGACTTGATTATTGAATAGTTAATACGATGCAGAATAATGACATGATATGAAAAAGGGCCAAACATTATGTCTTCCCTCTCTTTCTCTATCTGTCTCTCTTTCCGCATTTCTCTCAGTCTCTCTAACATTCCCATGGCTTGTATGTGTCTATCACTCTCCTAAAATACACACGAAGACACACCCACAACCATCAAAGAGTAATAAAACAAAAACAATTCTCTATCTCACATTTAAACAAGGATGGTCATAGACCACATGTATCGCACTACATATGCCTGTCACAAGAGTAACAGCAATGCTGTCATAGTGGAAGACTGACAAGACTGCATTTTCATCATAATTTTGACTTCAGACTGAAGTTTGTAACCTTGACATTGTAGCCACATACATGCTGCTTGCTTAAAACAAATGAAATAAAAAGTATCTGGT
>JAULCC010302023.1:0-19947 GCA_032358795.1 Nuttallia obscurata | reverse complement strand
ATACATGTATTGGCGAAAGGCAGTTTAAAGGACATTTGCACGTGTAGCTCGTCATTAGTACACCGTCCTGAAAAAAACTATAGAAAACCTTACCTGTGAGTAATTACCTTAGTCAGGAACTTACACACCCAACAACATTAAACTGAGCTGGACACAAAACGATAGATACATGTTCTAAGGGTGGTGCGTTTTCATTGATTGACAGTATATATATTTCTAAATTGATTTATCTTTGTATCTCTGTGTGAGTAATATCTATTTTGTGTTCAAATGTTTAGTAATGAACTATTAGTGAGGATAGTTTTTGTTTGTTTTTAGACTTTACTTTAGGCTAAAAATTTTATGACTATATAATCTACCATAGATTTTAAGCATACATTGGCAACATCTCTATGAAATCAGAACATGAATGATGATGAATATAATACTTAATTGTGTGTAATATCAAAAGTTAATTACTGTAATCAAAAATTGCCACATAAATGTTGATGTTGTCACTATATTTACAGCATGAAGCACGGGCAGGTCAACATGATTCTCCATTACACAGATCCAACACAACCCCTAAAACCTTCCATGGTGAAAGAGAAATAGCTTCTATGACCTTGACCCCCACGAACAGCAGGTACTGTTAGGGCACAATGGAACAAAAAAGCCCCAGAAATTTAGGAAGATACAGGCACTCTAAAGCAATGCTTACGATAAACAAATTGAAATATATGAAGTAACACCAGGAAACTTTGTAGTGTATAGTATTTTATTATAATGCACCATTTTTCATGTTTCTGTGGGAACAGTGTAGATCCTGTGGGTACTGTTAATTTTGATTTAAGATCTGATTACATCTCATTTGAGGTTACGGGTACCTCGAAATGACCATATGCATATGAGTATTTATGACCAGATGCATATGAGTATTTATGCCCAGATGCATATGAGTATTTATACCCAGATGTATAAGAGTATTTATGACCAGATGCATATGAGTATTTATGACCAGATGTTTGTTTTCAGCTTTACTCAGGTCAAAAGGACCAACAGAGATTATGGTGTGTTGATTAATCTTTCTTCTGTTAACAATTTCTTTAAATGACATCTCCTCTGAAAGTACTGAACAGAATTAAGGAAACTTTGCATGAAGAATCCTTGGGTGATCCTCTACCAGTTTTCTTCAAACCATGACCCTAGGGTCACTAGAGACCAGGCCAGGTGGCTTAATTAGTAAAATCCATAAGAATCTAAAAGCATCTTCATGCCAAAAAATACAATCACGAAGACTTGATATTTACATGGAACATAAGCTGATTTTGAAGTATCAAGTTTGTATATTCTTTGTAACAACTGACACTTAGTAAGAATCTGCTGTCATGAGAGAATATATAGTTCTTTATGACAAGATTTTATGGGTGACTATTTCATTGGCTGATGCAGACTTGTGCAATTTGAGGTGACCTGCTATAGAATGTCATCAAATCCAGTGAGGAAAATATGAGCAAATATATTAAAGCTGATTTAAGAAGTGTATTACAGTTTTTTAATACCAGTGGTCATGAGTAGTTTGTTGGGTGTAGGCATTGGTTGACTTTTAGCTGTATGTTTTTCATTGGTTGTGTATATTCAACTAGTTGATATGAATTTTCAATAAGAGGTAGATTTAGGAATAATGTTAGTCTTTCAGATGTTTGATTAATGGTTGCGTAACTATTAAAAACAAGTGTAAAGCTACTGAGCAACTATATTTCATAAAACACATTTAATGTTCAAGCAAATGAAAATAAGATTATCTTTTCCGAATGCTTGTTGACAATTTTTTATTTTATTTTAGTGTGTCACTAGAAACAGGGAGTGGGTACAAGCCAAATGCTGTTTACGCTACACAGTACAGGAACCAGACATATCCAACATTATCCAATAGAAGTCCCTCACAGTTCAGTAACCATAGTGACTATGACAACAATAAATCAGGAAGCCAGCAACATTTGGAGGGTAGTCAAGACAGTGGATTTAGTTCTTCAAATAACATGTATAATGTGAATTCTCGACGAACTTCACGATACGAAAGTAATCAAGACTTAGTATCTCCGGGAGAATCTCATTATGAAACTTTAGATCATGTGTTTGATAATAAATCCAATTTAAAACGTAATGCTATGGAAAATGTGTACAGAAAAGCTCAGAAGAATTATGGAAATTACGGAAGTTTAGAAAGAAATCTTTCGAAAAGAAACAATCGTGAATACCAGAGAAAGCTAAGTGATACCGATGCTAGTATAGAAAGCACAGAAACAACGCCCTCAAGGTTTGGTAAACGGACTTCTCGGTCAGAATATGACCTGTCCTCTGTCTCTAAGGATAGTGACTTTCAGGTGACTGGTGGGCGTAGATATGATTATTCAAATACCCCCACCATGAGGACAGACAGGGTTAATGATTGGGGTGACGTAACACCAACCAATAGAGGACTTATAGAACTTCCAGTAGCACATGAGAGTGCAATTACACAGAACTATAAAAGTGATAGAAATGACTATCATTCTCTGTCCCATACACCTTGGCAGGACTCTGTCTCTACAGAACCTTCACCCATTATACAGAGTCCAACAAAGCGAACATTCGGTGAGCCAAATGGAGGAAGTGGTGAACCCGCTCAAGGCCAGTGTTATAGTCCTAGGGAGTATGAGGGATCAAGGGGGCACTATCATTCTAAAACTCCATTCACAGAACATAGTGTTAGTATAAAGCATGCTGAGACTCCCCATATAGTCCCCCAGGCAACCTCAAGCACAATTGTGACAGTGGGAAAAATGTCCCCTCATGTTGAGGTCTCCAAACCTTTTGAAATGAAAGATTATTATAAGTATAGTGAGAAACTGCGACGCCAAAGATTGGTGGAGCAGTATCATCAAGCCCTTGTAGGGTCAAGGGCAAGTACCCCATCTCAACATTCTTCCGATGGTGATAATCATTCCACATCTTCATCACGGCGTCCCAGCCACCAGTCTACTAGCTCCCAGTATGGACAGAACATGTCAAATACAGGTTCTGGGTCATACAGAGGAGTCAGCACATCATCCCCATATGGATCTCCTATGTCATCACGGCACATGACTGTTAACAGTCCATTCCCATCACATTCTCAAGGAGAAAATACGGGTTTCATTAGTTCAAGGACAAACATTAATTCTACGACTCCAGGATCGTACGGTGTAAGTACGACCACGTCAAGGGTACAGTACACGGTTCAGTCTCAGACAGGTCGTGTCATGTACAAGGCACAGCACCAGTCTAGTAAACAGACTCATTATCAGCCTCCAACATCCATGAAATGTGAGGCAGTTAGGTCTGTGAAAGACGTGGAAAATATGCGAGGGAGAAGTCATGAGGCACCGGCAAGTTCAAGGTGAGAAGCGGAAATGGCACAAGACAGCAGCTGCATCAAGTGTGACCTTGGAATTGACCTTTCTTTGTGACCTTTGACATTGATGTTTAATGTGAAGGATGTATCACTGGTTTATAAAACTAAAACAATGTGTGCTATTGGGCTAAAAATAACATGCTTTAATTTTTATATTTGCCAAAAAGAGAAGTGTGCATCAAGCTTTCTGCTGTACAACTTTACTTCTCTAACATGGCTGATGTGAGTGATTTGAATGAACCAATCAGATTGTTTGTTTTTTTGTATTGTTTAAGAAGTGTCAAGTAATACTTTAAGTGTACACATGTCAGGATGAAGTGTGGTGTAACTGTTCTAGACTGCCTAAGTGTGCATTAACCAGCTAAAATAAAGTGATGCTTAGCTGGCTTCACTAAACAATTCAAGAGCATAACCACAACAGATACATCATCACAGTTGCTTATGTTATGGCTATTTAAAGTTACTAAGCATTAATGAAAATTATCGGTAGGATGGTAGGAATAAAAAGGGCCTATATATTCCACAAGGATCATAGAATATATAAGAACACACAATAGCCAAGAGTAAGGGACAGCTGAAAAAAGTTGGTAACTTTGGTTTCATAGTATAATAAAAAGAAAATTATGAATTGCATAATTGGGAATGTTTCAAAATCTGCCTTGGTGCATGATTTACTAAATATTTTTATTAAGGTTGGTCTCTCATGAAGCCGCATTGATATTATGGTATCAAATTTCTGTGATAAAAGCACCAGTGCACTGATATCAGTAAATAAACACAGAATATACAGAGTACCAGTAAATGTTGTCAAAATGGATACATTACAGTACAACTAAGGTTTTACAATATAGATATATTGCAACTAAAATGTGTAAGCCTACATTACAACTAATATTGATCAGTATAGATATGTTAAAACAAAAACATTTCGGCATATTTTACAACTAAAATATTTTAGTAGATATATATCGCAACTGAACTTTGTCAGTTTATACATATATCACAAATAAGTTTTGTCAGTATGTATTACAACAGAAATTTGTCAGTATTGATTTATTACAACAAAATGTGTCAGTGTGGAATATGACAACTAACAGGAATTTTAAGGTAATGTGAAAACAAAAACTCTCAGTAATTGACCTAGAGGAATAATATTCAGTTGTTTCTACTGTGATTTTTTTTTCTTCAATTTTTTGAAGGTAAATATTGTGACATTTTATCATCTAATTTTACACAAACACTTGTTTTGTTTTGGTTTATACCTTTTCAGTTACATGTTTTGGTTACTTGAATGTGTCATGCACGTTGATGTTGTGTACACAGTTTTAATGCACTGTCCTTTACCTGGCACCTGTTTTAACTGGACATTTTGTAAAATTGGTATGATAGCCTTATTTGTTGTGAGATTGCTAAAACCTCCGAGTCCTGTATGGTTATAGATGCCCCATTTTTCTCCGAATTGGAACAATTGCTAGGCCACTTAGTTTTTAAGGGAGAAATGTTTTATAGAATGGTTACAGAGTATTGAGGAAACAAAACTGCATGATGTATGCTTGGTCATCACTGTTTGCAAAATTGGTAGCATTTTCATTTTCACACATAGCATGGGAGAGGGATTACTACTAGTGCCAGCTTAGAATCATGGAGTTTATAACGCTCATGGGTTAAATGTTTAAGTGGTACAGCTCTCTCTGACCAATATTCTTGTGGAGATAGCAGTCGGTACTGGTGAGATGTCCAGGAACATGGTTACAGTAATAGGCCACCTTGCCTTGATATAGGTATTTACTCACCATTAAGTCTATTTTCATCCACATATAAGTCGAATTTTTTCATCCCCCAAAATCTGACACCAAAATGTTTGCTCAAATGATCAACCAGGTATCTAAAATGTTGGAATATAAACTCGATGTTGAAGTAGATCTATGTAAATATCTAATTGCAAAAAGCAGGATTAAACTTTATCTGGTCTTAAGGCAAGACTAAACTTATAAGTGGGTATATACGGTAAGTGAAATTTGGAATCGCATTGGTTACTATTTAGTTTTATTATATTAGAAGTATCAATTTTAGTAACAGTATGCCAATAGGGCAGTTGTTGATTTTGCATGTGGCTAGATCTAGATTTCTAGATTCAAGGTTATAAAATAAGAAGTAGAAAATACTGTAGTAGAACAAAGTACATGTTGATTTGACAAAAATGAGGACTATTGATGTTACAATAATCCCAGATTTTGAGAATATGTGTCAACTGGCGCAGTGGTGTAGTGAATATGGTGTCTGCCTTGCATTCAAGAGGCTGCAGGTTCCACAGAGGGCCTATCTCTTGACCTTCATTAGACACCAAATACTGGTTCTAAACAGGAAACAGACTTGAAAGTGTTTCTACAAGCCAAAGGCTTTCAACATGATCAAGCTAAAATAAATAAGTTTAAACTAATTGACCTTTACCTTGTAGTAATAAGGGCTAAAAATAACCTAATGAATGCCTAATTCTTTTAAATGGGGTTTTACATGCAAGCTAGTATCGATGTATTTGGTCAGAACAGGATAGGGTTAATACAGTTTCAAAATGTTTTCACAATACAGTTAGACCAAAAGTAGTTACGCAGAAGGAAATCCCTCACCTATATTGTTTTATACAACATAGAATCACATTTAAACACATTTGATTTACACATCACATTGCCACAAGTGTTTGGAGTTATGGTGCAGTATTAACTCAACATCATTCCCCTGTCACTGTACTTATTTTTTTTCCATGGAAATAGAACACCATTTAGCTCTAGGGTCCTTTGGTATGCAGATTTTAGATAGAAAGCAAGCCTTAGGATTGCTTAATTCATTCACTCACACTTAATCTTGCATGTGTGCATGTTACAATTCATCTATTACATTACTTGTGATTGGTTCATGAAGCACTTGGCCACTAACATGTGATCATTTTCAACCAGTGAAACGCCATTTTACATCAATATCACTGTTGAGTTTTGCACAAGGTCACGCTCGATGCATGTTGTTTTTTGCTTGTCTGTTTTGTTTTCTTTAAACTTTTATCACAAAAGTGAATGTTTTATTTGTTTGTCCTAGCTGTTGTCACAGTCTTTTATTTTTTTTCATACATATTATCATGATAATGTATTTCCATCTTGTGATACTACAGACATAACCTACTTTTACTTATACTTTTTAGGACAGCTGTTAATTTTTCAAAGCGTTACATGAACATGTAATACCTGGGAAGTTTTAAACCTGTATGAAAGGTGATTTTTTTTTTTACTGAACTTGTTATGAGGCAAGAACTCAGCAAATATAGCTGTGCACTAGCTATATTGATAGCAGGTAGAGGTTTTAAAGTGGGGAAAAAATAAAAATCATGATAAAAAATAGGATTATTACGAAACTTTTATTGGTTTATATAAAAGTCCACTGATTTATGCAAAACAGCAATAATACTATTTTTAGCTCTGGATCATTTTTGTTGACATGGAAACTTACCAGAATTAGGTTTATGCATGTTGGATAATTATCTGTGAAAATAATGTTGACATAATTTATGTTGAATCTGAAATCAGAAAAGGAATAACAGAAAATAGGATAGCTCAACTTTTTACTTATCTAAAACAGTATGTGTAAAAAGTTAACTAAAAATATCACAGGATAGATTGAGTTCTGTCTAGATAAATCTTTTGTAAGGAAAAGTGATTGGCTCTGATATACTCCAATCAGATCTGAATAACTGTCTATCTAAACATTCAGACTTTGTCACCTGTAGTTTTCATAGATCAAAATTTTTGGTCATTGACTGAAATTTATGCATCAGTAATATATTACAATCTCTTTAAATAGAATTTTACAATGTGTGATTTATGAGGCAAATGTTTTTGAGTTTATAATGGTCAGGTTATATATGTAGCTAACATTTTGTGTATGTAATTAGTCTGTGTACAACATTTGTTAATGTTAGAATCATCTTAAAAATCATTCTGAAAAGATGAAATGAGGCATTGTATAAGAAAGTCTTACTGGGTTTTTTGGCCAGTTCACATCTAAACCACACAGTCTTCTGAAATTGTTTGTCTGACCGCACTGCCTGAGGTGGTAGTTCTGTGATATGTGTATGAAGAATATGATGGTTTGGGTAGACACTAGTTTTGGAACCCTGAAGACAATGTCATGTCAGTTGCCAAAATTATATTTTGAAGAGAACACTTTGGCTGAAACAAACTTGCTGTGATTTGTTGGAATAATAAAATCGTGAACCTGGCTTTGGGATTGTTACATACATGTATACATATAAATCTGGACATGTCCATAGTTACAGTAATACTTAGAAGGATGATGATCTGATACGGATGTAGTACACATTATCCAGTATCATGACAATGACAACTGAACCACATTCTTTATTATGCCCCTTTGAAAGTAAAGGGGGTATATTGCTTTGCACATGTAGGTTGGTCCATCGATAAGCCAAAGCTTGTCCGATAGATAACTGGAGAATGCCAGGACCTAGGGTAAGGGTAATCAAACCTGGTGGGTAGGTTGCTCATGAGGAGTAGAAAACCCTGTAAGTTTTTGAGATCATCAGGTCAAAGGTCAAGGTCTCAGTGTCATTGATTACCAAAAGATTGTCAGATTGATAACTAGAGAAAGCCTAGAAGTATGATCCTCAAACTTAGAAGGGAGGTTTGGTTTGATAAATAGTAGACCCCTATTGTTTTTTAGGTCAAAGGTCAAGGTTATTGTGACATTAGCACATTTAGACTGTATCTTAGCACATTTAGACTGTATCCAGTTGGGCAACTCTTTGCAAAACATGATTTATCCTATGCAAGGTTTTATTATCCAGCTTTCCTCAAAACCAAGTAGTAGATGATGTTGGAACTCTAACACCCTTTAATGTTGACTAGTAGCAACAGTAGATCTGTGTCAGACAATGTCACTCTGTGGAACAGTTCCTTACCATAATCATGACTTGTTCTGTTAGCGAAATATCAACCAAAGTAATTTAAAACTCAATAAGTATTGTTTGGAATATAAACCAAAAACCAAAGGTAAGCATTTTCATTTTACAATAGATGGAATATATTGTAACAATGTTTAGTAAACTTTTCAACTGTAAAATGTTTATGAACTACACAGTATTAAGACTGTGGACTGTATTGTGGCTGTCAAGGAACACCTTTCTTGTGCAGCTGTCGCACCTCCAAAGTTTGCTACCAAATAGTGATCAAGTGTAAAGGCATATTACACATGCCATAGAAAAAAACTAAATTAAAATAATTGTTTTCTCTTGATACTTATTCTGACTTTGGAGAGGGTTTTTTCACCTAAAACTGAATAAATATCTATCTGATTAAAAATTTTCTCCATTTTAATGAACGTCTGTAAGGTAATCTGCATTTTCATGACGAGTAACTGATTAAAAAGAAGTGTTTAAAACAATGGAATATTATTGCACATTTCTTTCTTAAAACTCTTGACAATAAATAAATAATTTTTCAGTTCTAGAACTCCCACGTCTAACAATCACCATCGCCAGTACTCCACACCAGAGAGGTCTTTGAATCATTCAATGAACATCAGTTTTCACCTGTCACCCCCTGGCTCCCTGTCAGGGGCCTTCAGCACTGAGATGTTAGAATGGTATGATGGAGAGGGAAATACATCACCCACATCTGTTTGACAGGTATGATCTTTACTGTACTCTCTTTCATCTGAGTGACAGGTAAAAACTACATTTTATTCCAGTACATCCGTAAAACAGGTATGATCTTTACTGTACTCTATTTCATTTGAGTGACAGGTAAAAACAACATTTTATTCCAGTACATCCGTAAAACAGGTATGATCTTTACTGTACTCTCTTACATCTAAATGACAGGTATAAATTTCACTTTAATCCAGTACAACCCTTAAACAGGTATGATCTTTACTGTACTCTTATTCATCTGTATGACAGGTATGATCTTAACTTTGCTCTCTAAGATCTGTGTGACAGTTGCTCTCTAAGATCTGTGTGACAGGTATATAGAACATTGAACTCCTGTACATCTGTATGACAGGATTTATCTCCCTTGAACTGTACATCTGTATGACAGGTTTTATTTCCGTTTAACTCCTGTACATCTGTATGACAGGATTTATCTCCCTTGAACTCCTGTATATCTGCATGACAGGTATTATCACCACTGAACTGTGCATCTGTATGACAGGTATTATCTCAGTTGAAATCCTGAACATCTGTATGACAATTTTAATCTCCATTTTACTCCTATACAGCTGTATGACAGGTATTATCTCCATTGAACCCCTGAACATCTGTATGACAGGTTTTATCTGCATTTTACTCCTATGCAGCTGTATGACAGGTATTATCTCCACTGAACTGTTCATCTGTATGACATGTTTTATCTCCGTTGAACTTCTGTACATCTGTATATGACAGGTATTATTTTCACTGATCTGAACATCTGTATGACAGGTATTATCTCCATTGAGCTCCTGTACATCTGTATGACAAGTATGATCTTAACTGTACACTCTTACATCTGGACAGGTAATATCTCTATTGAACTCCTGTACATCTGTTGGACAGGTAATAGCTTCATTGAACTCCTGTACACCATTTTGTATGACAGGTATTATCTCTGTTGAACTCCCGTACATATGTATGACAGGTTTTATCTCCCTTGTACTCCTATACATCATTCTGTATGACAGTTATTATCTCTGTTGAACTCCTGTACATCTGTATGACAGGTATTATCTCCACTGAACTGTACATCTGTATGACAGGTATTATCTCCACTGAACTGTGCATCTGTATGACAGGTATCATCTTCATTGAACTCCTGTACATCTGTATGACAGGTTTTATCTCCCTTGAACTCCTGTACATCTGTATGACAGGTATTATCTTCATTGAAATCCAGTACATTTGTATGACAGGTTTTATCTCCCTGGAACTCCTATACATCTGTATGACAGGTTTCATCCTCATTGAACTCCTGTACATCTGTATGACAGGTATAATCTCCATTGAACTCCAGTACATTTCCTAGACAGTGATTTATAATCTGAACTCTGCTCTAGATGATTTTTGAAACAGACAACTGTGTTCTTTGTACTCCTGTACTTAAAATCCTCATGACAGCATGTTTTTTAGGACACAATATTATTTATGCCAAGGTAGTTGTATGGATTCAAATAGCGCAATTTAAGTCTTCTGGACCGCTGTCTTACTTTATCATAAAACTGAGGTTTTATATCTTTGCAGGTTGTAAAATTGACATACAGACATACCCATCATTGCCAGCGTGTGAAGTATACTTCTGTAGAGCAGTAAAGGTCCCCCAGAGTGCCATTAGGAAGACACAACAGTTGCCTGTGTCCAGTACATCGTACTAAACAACTGTTAAAAATAGCTTGTTAACAAGCCAGATTTAGGACTGTTTAGTTACTGCTTATAAGTCCATAGATCTTAGTGTGAATTCTGAATAAGCTGTTTTACGACTGTTTGAAAATATTTTTTTAAGAAGTGGCTTGGATTAAAAAAAATATTAGTCACTTTAACATCTGTGCAAATTTATCTTTTAAGTTTTATGAAATGATTTTTATATGTGGTCAGTAAATATACTTTCTTTGTTAGAATACAAAAACCAGATAAATACATTTTAGCTCTATAATGGCCCTAAGACAGCAAGCTCATGCCATGGTGCATTGTCCGTCCGTAAACAATTGTTTGTAGCATGATAAAGTCTTCAGTTTTGATTGTATCTCAAAAGAACTTATACAGTAGTAAGATATAAATGCAAGTTTGGTTCCTTTCCAAAACTAGCCAGATCTACCCATGCATGATTGGATTATGGCCTTTGAAACTGTCAAAATTGACTATAAGAAAATTAGATTGATTAAAAGAAATATAAGGGTTTGTTTACACAATAGAGCCTCCACTTCTTATCTTACTTTCTTCAAACTATTATGACCCTTTAAAATAGGTAACATTGCTACAATTGAGCATGTGAACACGAATCACCTACATTTATCATCAAATGTTTACCAACATATACAGTAGTTATATAGCCATAAAGGCTGTATTCCTTTTGAAAATCAGCAAGATCAGCTCATGCATCACTGGATTATGGCCCCTTTTTTATGGAACATTTAATCATGAGTTAAGTAGGAGAACTTGAGCTTTTGAATAGAAAATAAGTCCATCTCTCAGTGCTTATTTGATGTATTGCATTGAAGTTGTGTACAAAGTTTCACAACCTTTACACCTACTTAAATATTCTGTTCGGATAAACTTATCTTGCATTATCATTTATAATACAAATTATGACCTTTGTCATATGTCCATATTCAAGTTATCTAGGTCCTTTATTTTTTTACCTAGAAGCTCTGTGTACAACTGCATTAATGTTTTTATCTCTGTAACTACATGTTTTATTGCAACTTAAGACAAAAAGTGACCAAATAAAGTCAACCCAGTAGAGCACAGGCCCTCATGAGTCTCTTGTTTAGCAAATGGAAGGCCAATGGGTTAAATATTTCATAATGATGAAACAATCATTTTCATTTTAACACCATTAATTTATCTTCATTTTTCCATTAATCTTCTTTCAGTAAATTTTCCTCCCCCCAAGTTTTTCAAACATAAAATACTGTATACAGAGAAGTACGAACAGTGTATAGTAAACCAGATATTGTATCAAGATCTACATGCTTGCTTCTTGGAACTAGCCAACTTCAAATATTTTATCAAGTCAACTTACACAGTTTAATGTTACTATACAACAGAGAAATGAAGCCTGGCTCTATGATTTCTAAAATGTTTCCCTGCTCAATGTTCAAATCTTACTGTTGGGCATGACTTTTACAGTGCAGTGATGTAGTGGATATGGTGTTCGCATTGCAATCAGGAGGCTCGAGCCGCAAAGGGGGCTATCTCATGTCCTTCATTTGTACTGGTACAACCCAGGAAACAGACTCGAACATTAATCTACAACCCAAAGGCTTTCAACATAATCCAGCTTAAATAAAGAAGTTTAAAAACTAAATGAAAATCTAAATTTTGGCTATTCAATAAATGTAACTTACAAAAATTTACTCTAAGTAATCATGTTAAAAAAATCATTCAGATGTTCATTTATGAATGGGTTTGAGATTTGAGCAGGGAGCATTAAGAGTTTTTTAATCACATGGTGAAATGTTCAGAGCACCAGACATGTAATCAAGGGTCGCTAGTTTGATTCTCTCCAGGACCATTACACCTTTGGTCCTTTAGCCTGACACTTTTATCTGTTTTGTTCAATACTGGTTTTACCCAGTCATCATGACAAGTAACATGAATAAGTTTATAGGTGTTTCTTTTACAATCGATGCTAAGTAATATGTTCAAAATGTCAGAAAATTACTGAGATTCAAACAGGTTAATAATCTAAGATGACACAAAATAATCATTTCCATTTTAGTTAATTAATTTATCAATTCATTTTTCCATTATGGTGCAGTTTTTTATTTCATTATAAATTTATGTGTGCAATTTAAACTGCATTTTATTAACAAATTATTAATTTCAAATGCAATTTTAAATGAAATAAAATTGAATTAATGCAATATAAATGAGTGTATTTGTTGTCTATTTCTATCCAGCTTTTGGCCTTATTGAGATCGGTTTCTACAACTATGTCCTAGTTTTACTGCTGATGTGCAGAAACAATGTCATGATGTGCCAATATCTAACAATATGATATGTATATTATACCAGATATGGTTTCAAAACCATGTTTCTGACAAAATTTATTTCTACAAGGGGTTCTATTAGAAAAAAGCTCCTAATAGAGATTTCCAGAATATTTTACAGGTGACATAATAGTGAGTAGATTAGACCGTTGAATGAAAAACCAATCTATTTTTAGCACAACTGATCCAGAGGCCTAACTGGGTTTTGATTGTTCTTTAACATTTACTAGAAACAAAATCTGGTTAGAATAGTGAATTAAATGTATAAAAAAAATCCATAATTTTACTAATTTTATTTCTCTTGATAAAATCATGTAATTCATTTTTCAACATATAAAAATATACATCAACCAAACATACTCTGTAAGCATTGATAGTAAACACCTTCAAAACATGGTCCCTTGTTTTCTTGTATACATTTTTTATCACATAACCTTTTCCTGATCACATTTGTTACAGCACTCTCACAGAAAAATCTTTATAGACATACAATATTAAATAACAAAATTTGTTGTCATGTATTTCAAAAATCAAAATTTTTGTGCTTTCAATATTGGAGTGAGAATGAAGTGAGTTTTACAGCATCTCAACACCGGTACAGATGCCATGACAGTTATCTTAATCTACACCATCTAGATAGAAAAATATATGATGTATAGATTTAAAACTTGGTAACGGCAGCAGAAACTCCAGTATTTCCTATTTTTAATTCTCATGCCAGGGGTGGTTTTGTTTATTTATTGGAATTTAACTTCAACAGTATTTCAGTTATTTCATAGCTTCAACAGTATTTTTCACATCATGAAGTCCAGCTCATTACAGGTTGGGGAAGACCCCTAAGGGACCTCTGTACACTATTTCAGTCACAGAGTGCACCAGGGTAGAACCACTGACCTACCACAAGCCAGCTGGAAGGCTGCCTAACTTGTAAAATTCGAAGTGCCAGGGTTGGTAGCAGTCATCCTGCTCTTGTTTATTACTAAGGACAACCTGGAGCAACACAACATTGGAGATAGAAGCAAGAATTTTTTTTAATACAAGAGATTGGCGTGCAAAACTGGGACATGCCTGTGACAATTATTCAATTCTGAAAATGTGATGCTTAAAGCAGTAAACTTACAAAATTCAAATCTTCATACACACTTAACAGTTCTTTAATCTCTTATTCAGACATTTATTAGAAATAAAAAAATACATAAATTGGTAACAAAAATATAAATAAGAAATGCATATTTCACAGATGTTAGTGAATTAAGACTACAACAAAACATGTACAAGTTATATGGTTGGTCCCTGATGGTTTCAAATTTTCTTGATACCATTGGATGTAATTAAAAATATAAGGTATAAATTTAGAAAAACTAGTAAACACAGAAGCACCATTATCAACCTGATACATGGGTGAGTATTGGTGAAAATATTTCATTCTCACTAGGCACACTTTGGAAACACACAGGTTGCAGATTCAAAATGAGTGATTTGGTGTTTCACAGCACTGCAATACTGTACAGGTTATATGGCGCCATGACAGTTACTTTCTGAACAGATAATTTAAATAGAGTAAGAGAACCAGAACAAAAGCAAATGAGTACAGACCTTTGACAGTGATATTTTCTGCCTATAATACTTGTGTATATATGTGAAAGGCCATTTTATGGCGCAATATCAGCCAATAATGACAGGGGTCAATGGCTGGAGCTTTATATTAAAATTTAGAATAGTTCACAGTTTTTATGCCAACTCATTCTGAGACTTCTGACAAGTAAAGTGGATAATATTTAAAACTGGGCAAACTACAATAACAGTTACAATACATATAATCAACACAATAATAGTAATGAACATTTATCAAAAATATCTGGAGCAAATTATAACAGTTTTATCAGTAAAATCTTGTTTTATGTCTAACAAACCCTACAGAAAGTATCTACTGACTATTGCAAATAGATTTCTTTTCTAAATCACAGACACAATTGGATTTCATTTCATAATGGAAAATTTAGTGACAGAATATTCTTCATGATTCTTTTTAGAACTGGATCCAACACATAACAATACATTAATTATAATATTGCCAACCTTTATGTTCCTTGCTACATGGAGCCCAAGAAACGGCAGTCAAATTCTACTGTCACAAAACCAGTTGACTTTATTAGGAGGGGAAAAACTAAATTATATTAATATATCATTTCATTTCACATTCCAATATGAAATTTGTCGAACTAGTGTTGGTTGAAAGCCATAATAAAGCGAAAAAACGTGTTAAAATTGCATTATTTAGTGCCTATGTGCATATTCATGAATAAAAACTATCACTAAACATGTGTAGTTTACTATATGAAATTCCATCAACTAGTTGTAATCAGTAGATCAATGTGTTTATTTCTGATTTTACTGTCGCTGTAGTCTGAAGTATTGTTTAAAGTTGGCAGCTCAGAAGGTATATTGGAGATGCCCTCCATTTCTGGCTAATATCACCCAAGTGACTCGAGATGTGATTTAATCAATTTGTAGCATTCAATGTGTACCACTGTGTGTGATGTCATCCACATTTATGTGCAAAGTGTAAATGAGCAACTTCCGATTACAAATGAGGTGGTCTGGTTATTTTCAACAGTGTTCAGAATGTCAACAATGATCTGCTGATGGATACACAATTTTAAGTTTGTTCTTGTGTTTCTTGTATTTATAGTAGAGTGGGAAACATTAATAGAGATACAATATTGCAAAATACAACTCATTTTACTTGCAAATAAAAATAAAGTTGTTGGGATATTGAGCTTTATTATGCCTTTTAAGTGAAACACTTACGAAAATTCAGTAAATTATCTTCAATACTGTACAAGTTAAACCCCAAACTAAAGAATATAGGGGAATAAACAATACACTGTATGCTGTCATTATCATTGATGCCAGATTTTAAAAAGTATAATATGTAAGACATATTTTTCATTAAGAAAACAATGTGATGATTGAAAAAATGAAAATATTCAAACTAGTGTTAATATGATCATGTTTTCCCTGCAATCTACAATGTTTCAATCTAGCAAACTCTTACATTCATTATGACTTCAACTGACATTTCTTACATACAGGAACAAATACAGGCACACAGGTAGAAAGTTTTAATTTTCATCCATCATACACATTATTAATCATGTAATAATGCAACATACTAATTAACCTTAATATAAAATTCACATGCAACAGAATGAAACCTAAGTTAAATGTTATTGTAGATAAAAATATATTGTGCAGGGTTTAAGTGTTATGTTCACAGAGCTGTTTCTCAGAGAAATCAAGCAGTCTGAATGTCTACTATCATTGTTGACTGAGGTTTTATCTGTTCACTTCCTTTTAACTTATCTTGAGCATATCTACATTAATCTTTGTACAAAAACATTAAAGAATCAAATAAAGAGATCAACATGTCAAATTCTAGTCCTGCTATGACCCATAAAGATGCACCTGCATTACAAACTCCCATGTGAATATATTGATGAAATTTCTTGCACATGTTTGATTGAAATGTTGCCTACCTTCATCTCACCATTAATGACACAGTTGTATGTAAATAAAAACATTAAATTTACATGAACGGATTTAAAATTTGATATGAAATAATTTACATATAACATTCTAGCATGTAATAATCTATCTGTTTTTCTTTGATCCTCTTGCTTTCGTTGCCACTGGTGTAGGGGCTGGTTGTGTCCTAGGTAGGTATTCTGTTACGATCTGATTCATCACAATGACGGCCATAAAGGACAGACATCCATAACACAAATACCACATAACATCGTTCACTTGACTCACAAACCATGTGGTATGCATTGCCAACATCAGAGTGATTGACACCATTGTGAAAACCATCAGTCCCGATGTTGCATGATATATCTTCAAGACACTAAGGCTTTTTTGTATGCCAAGCAATGATCTTAACCACTGGTATTTTACAATATCTCCTCCAAATGCTTGCAATGATACTAAAACCACCGTGGATACACCAAACATTCCATGCCAAGTTGTGAAATGGGGTTTGTCGTTTAGATTTTTGTTATAGTAAATCACCAGAAAACCAAAGATGGCAAAAACAACAGCTGTGATTTGTAGAAATTGATGTACAAGAACTTTTATTGGTCTGGATGCAGTCAGAAAAAGTGAACTTTCGCGGTTGAATGCAAGAAGTCCCTCAAACATGCACATGATGAACTGAAAAGAATCGAAACACAAGATTTACATTTTGTTCCATTACCATCAATTGCCCAAAACATTCTATCTTCAATATAGAAAAGATTATTAGCTCTGGAATACAGATACAAAAATTGCTTGTTGCTTAAAAATGTTTGATGCTTGTTTTACCAAAAGCATTTTCTTTAAAACAGTTTTTATAATTAATGAAGTTATTCTTGCAGTTAAGTGAATACTCAGTCCTGTTTATTAACATAGTTATTCAAGACATATCTAGAATTTAGTTCTTATTCCTTTTAAATTCACTTGAACTTCTCATTCATAAAAAATCTATTTTCAAAAAAAAAAGAATTTGAAACTAACAAACTGTCATGACAAAAATTTGATTACAATATTTTCCATTTGTCTGACATATATACCAGTTCAAGGCACAGTGGTGTAGTGGAGAAAGTGTCCACCTTCTGATCAGGAGGTAGTGGGTTTGAGCCCTTCATTACACACCAAGTACAGGTTCTACCCAGGAAAAAGACAAGCATGTATTTCTACCTGCCATTGGCTTTCAACATAATTGAGCTAAAATATACTAACTTCCAGTTCATTTTCCCAATATTATATATAGGACAATATTGAAATTACTCACTGCTAATGTCATGAATGTAGGATGCCAGGAAAACAAACCTGTAAAGAAGAAATTAAAGCATGATATCAGCTGAAACTTCAATTTACTTCTAACACAGACATCATACCAGGTAAGTTTACTAAGCTGATATTACATGAAAGGTCATACTGTACTGAATTTATTAAATGAGTTTTCTAAAATCAAATATTTTCAAGAATAAAAGTAATTAAATTGTAATCAAATAAATAGTTTAAATTATTACTTGAAAATACAGAGAATAGTAAACTTACTTCTAATAATGTAGCATAAGTTTAATCCTCAGTAGTTATAAAAGTAGTAAAAGTTAATGTTTTTTTATTAAAAGAAGATTTTGTTGCTGTCGTGTTAATTTAAACTGTTTTCAATTGTCTTCTCAGTACTCACACGACATGTTTCATATGTAAGCAAGGCAGAATAAAAGCTGTGTTAAATCCTTGCTATGAGAAATGTGCTGTAATTTCTGAATAATCATTTTTTTTTTTACCACATTCATTTAGCCCCCTTTTCATATTGAACATGTGCTCAAAGGTGCTTTACATTTTTTGTGGGGGTCTCCGTGGCCGAGTGGTTATGGTCATTGACTTGCAATCTCTCTGCCTCTTAATGCTGTGGGTTAAAATCCCAGTCTGGGCACTTTGGATTTTTCAAGTGAGGAAGTCTTCCAGCTGGCTTGCAGTGTCGGTGGTTCTACCCAGGTGCGCTCTGTGACTGATATAGTGTACAGAGCTCAACCAGGGTCTTCCTCCACCTGTAATGAGCTGGACGTCGCAGTATTACCAAAATACTGTTATAGTGAAGTTAAATTCCAAACAAAAACACAAAAAAATATTTTGCCCTGATCATCAGATTGTAAGTCAGCTGTTAACACATGACAGAGATTGCAGCCACAGCACATTTGCTTACACCTTCACAGGTACCCATTTATACACCTAACGGAAGTGAGGCACATGTGGGATTAGTTTTCATCCCAGAAGAATCTGACGGCACGGGCAGGTTCTGAACCCAGGACACTTAGATCCTGAGTCCTACGTCTTACCACTTAACCACTGTCCAAACCAAAATATATGTGGGCATCTCTTTAAAATATTTTACTGTTTTGTAAAGTGGGCGTTTCTTACCTGAAATCCAAGATTCTGAATATCTTAAAGTTTGTAAAAAATATAACCCTGCTTTGTCTGTATAACACCCAGTATTTTCATAAGACATAACTACGCTTTCTATTATACTATCATCGGAAACCACGGTACATAAGTCCATTAAATTTATACTGGTACAAACCAGGAAGTAGGGTATCGAAGGTCCCCGATGATATATTACACAAGGAAGACACCATTCAAAGAGACTATGTGCTCGTAACTAAGATATAAAATTGTCAATTTGTAAACAATTGTATTGAAAATCATAACTTCATAAAATTTTGAGAATTTCGAAATGCACTGTGTTTATATTGGCATGCATTTTCTTCATTTTGTTTACTTACTTGAGCCTGGCCATGCTGTGTAAAGCATAAATGCCGTAAAGAGAACAGTTGCTATGTGTGCCACCATAGTTTCGGATGAGGTTGCTTGGATCTTCTTAAAGCCAGGTTGTAAATCAATAATCTTTTATTTATTTTTCACCGGTAACGGGTCGGCGATTGATTTTCCGTATCCGGGCTATTTCTATCTAGTCCACGTCACTGGGCGATTGGCTAACCAACTATATTTAATGAGCGTCTATATACCGAGATGTGTAATTTAATGATGCGCAAGAGATATATTTTACATGAAATGGAGTAATGAAACTGCAATGTAAAATATCAGCCAAAAGTAAATTATTATTTATCATATCCAAAATTGGAAAATTCAAATTTAATAAAATTAAATTTGGGATAAACTGAAGAAATCACAACAGTATTTGGGGGTGTGTGGGGGGGGGGGGGGGGGGGGGGGGG
>JAULCC010301801.1:0-12052 GCA_032358795.1 Nuttallia obscurata | reverse complement strand
GACGGACGGACGACGACGGACAGTCCCCTATCACAATAGCTCACCATTGAGCACTTCGTGCTCAGGTGAGCTAATAAAACAGGTCACATTGTTGTTATGCATTTACACCTATCTTTTAAGAATATTGAATTTATATCAAAGTTCAAGTCTGCAAGGCAACCCGTTCTTATGCCAATGAATAGATTGAATACATCTCACCCATTATCCACAAGAATTTGAAAAAGTTAATTCATATTCTACCAGTTCTTTATCAGTTGTGCTGCAGTTTAATGCCATTTGCAGAGGCACCAATTTAGATGCAGCAGACATTTTGAGCGAGTATTGATAGTATAAACAAGTCAGTAGTGACAATTTTACAATAAACATTGGTTTTCCATGTCAAACCTGGGAAACCAGGATTAATGAGGAATCCCTGAACCACTGGGTAAAACAAGACTGTCTGTCTGCCCTGGATGGACATGAATTTGATATACAAGACAAAAATACACAAAGGTCAATCAGAAACATGGACATGCTGGTTATTGACAATGATAGAACACATTCATCTGGTCTCCTCAAAAATCCTCTTATTTGTTCAGATAGCCCATTTTATACACTCTGTTTCACTAAAATGTCCAAGGACTAAATCGGCAGTAACATTTAAACTTTCTCAACTGCATTAATTTTTTTGAAGAACAATAGCTAAGTAATGTTAAAACCTTGAACATTCTAAAATGCAATTACTATTTGATACAAGGCAAAGCTATTTAAGAATGACTTGACATTTAAACAATCCCTTGTTTATGAAATCTGATCCTGACTGTATTTGAAAACCTATGCTGATTTTTAAACAGGCTAGTAGTTAAAAAGTATTTTAAATTGGCAATTTGCCCAGGCTAAATCTGTATTGGGTTACTATGTAAAGTTGCCTTCAGTACTAGGTATGTGAATAACATATTAAATGGTTACAAAAATAAAACTTGTCTGAACTGAGTAATGGTTGTATGACAATATCTCATCGATTTCATCATGTGGTGTTCATCTCAAATAGAGGTAGAATTCAATGAGCTGCAAAATTGGACAGAAACTACCTGGTTATAATTTCTAAAGGAAGTTATTTTTGCATGTGTTTGTGCTGTGTTTTAAACCTTTTAAAGAAATATTCTAGAATCAGTACTCACCAGCATCTCAACCAAATAAATGATAATTTCCAACTAAACGCAGAGGCAAAAGACAAGTGACAAAATCATATAGAAAAGCGGTGTCTGGACTAGGAACAAACCAGTGGTCCTTTGGATAAATTGCCTTCGACTATTGATTTCTTTAAAGCACAAGACTGATTTACTTTGAGAAAACTTGCATGATAAAATGTCTATTCAACATCAAATTCAAATCTGTTATGGAACAGCTTATTGGGTGGCAGACAGAGGAGACTCTGAGATCAGATGGTGTTGTCTCATCTGATTATACTAACTGAATTTTTTTGTGTGACCTTGGAATGAAAAAAGTAGAGACAGGCTTTCAAAAGCGTCATAAAGTCCTTAATTATTGAATTCTAAGACTTTATTTTCTTATAATTTGTTCTTTTCCCATTCCTATCTCCCCCTCAGCCATCTGATTTTAGGACTAGTACTGTAGTAGGTCAACATAAAAGTAAACATTAATCCTCTGTGTATTTCCTAAATGAGTAATGCAGGAAATGGCAAGCTCTTTGTTCACTGAAAACAGCCTGTTCTATTTCCCACATGCCAAGTGTGTAAGGAGTCATGGGTTTTCCAGTTTAAACCATTTTGATGACAGTGTAGTGTTTCAGTGACATGTGCCAGCTTAGATGCGCAATAACTAATTCCAAAATTACAGTGAAACCCAAGTCCTTGAACTGTTTTCCATCATAATCATGCAATAAATTTATGTTGCTTATTCTGAATGTATATCAAAGTGAACATATAACAGCAATGTTATTTTTCTTTTCTATCAGAAGAAGCTAAAAGCAGTCAAAGGGAGATAATTCTACACTTGATGTAAGAGAACAAGTTTAATAAGCAATTAAGTTGAGATTCTTGAGAAATAAAACATCCCCAACTATGGTGTATTCACTGATGCAAGAGATAATTTGTGCACTGTACTTTTCCAATTATGTAATCTAAACCACCACTGCTTTATATCTTGAAAGTATGTAAAGTGCAGCTGGTGAGATATCTGTAACAGCCTTGCATGGTAAAAACAGATATCTCTGTATCAACATTTCATTTCAAAAGAACACAAGTTCACTATCATACAACCCATTTAACAAGAAAAACCTATCTAAAGCAATGGTGTAAATATGTCACCCATTGATTCCCCCACCAACTAAGTTTGCTCAAGTTTCAGACACAAGATGATACATTACATCTAATTTGAACGGTCAATTTCAAGTTACTTTTTTACATTTTCTTTTAACCGTCACATTTAAATGTGTATTTGTATTCAGTTTTAACTTTAAGTGTTGTCTCAGGCAATGAAACTGTAGTACAGCAGAAGCTTGGTTAAGTATAACTTAAAAATCACCTAAGACAATTTTGCCCATATTGTATATCACTACTCAAGCAATTCAAGTCAAGAAAATACAGAAAACACCAAAGCAGGACCAATTGCTAGAGTCTGTACTGGTGCTCGGTTATCCGTATGACTGAAGGTAAATGTAATTGACAGAAGAGGATAAGTGGCAAGGACTTAATTAGTAGCTGGGATGCTTCCGGGCCCACAAAAGATCTGTGATTGAGTTGTTCTAGAAGTAAGTATATCAAAGAAAAAACGTGCAACTTTTTTCTAATATGAATTCACTTTTCATTTAAAAAGTTAATCTGTGCTATTTGAAAAACAAGATGACTATGGCCTTCCGGTCAACATCCACCAGAAATTCCCTACATGCCAAAAAAGTGAACCCCAGGATCACCATTTGTACAATCTTGACTGAGGACTTGCATTATGATTAAACAAACACGGAAGATGGCCTTTATATGAGATTGTTTATGGAATATCTAAGCTCAAGCATAAGAAGTTTAAGAGGAGAAGATTTATCAAGTTCATTGTTGAAACTATATCCAATATGGAGGTCGTCTGTTGTGTCTGGGTTCACAACCTAGCCTTTCTTTTAAGCCAAAGTCAAACATGGTTACTAAATCCAGAATCTTGCTTTAATTTTTCTATGTAAAAAAAAATGTAAAACAAAAAGAACCATGATTGTCCTGTAATTGTTCACCTGAAATTTGATTTTCTATTATTTGATGGAGTAAGCTAGTTTTGACCCTAGATAATCCACAATCAACATTGACCTTCTTTCATCAAAACATAATTCATATCAAATTTCATGAAGATCCTATGTAAGGTGAACCTCTCTATTGACTACATCAGGTTTTTCCATAATTTAACCTGGTGTCATAAATTTTAGTCACAGATGACCCATATAAGATCAACCTATAATTTATCAATAAAGTAATTCTGACCAAGTTTTATGAAGATTCAAAAGAAATTGAAGCCTAGGTTTTTCCATAATTTACCTAGTTTCCTTGTTTGTAAGCATGACTTAGATTTTATCAAGCTAATTGTTTTGACCAAGTTTCATGAAGATCCAATGGAAAATGCAGCCTCTATTATTTACACAAGGTTAAGTTTGGACAGACCCACAGACTGACAGACAATGAACACCATGTGATCAGCTTTGACCACCAAAGCACCTCAATCTTTGTAGGTAGGTCGGTCATAATCAGCTAAAAACCTGAAGTGATTTTGAGGTCAGTGGGTTGAATGAAAGGTCTGTGGCTTGATGTGAAACAAGAGGACCATGATGGTCCTGTAATCGCTCACCTGAAATTTGCACATACAAATTAAATAAACCTATACAGGGTCATCATTTAAAGCATGGTTTAAAGGAATTTTATTAAGGATCACCTCGGGAGCATTTTTGTGAAATTATTTGAAATCAGGCTTGCAATTACTGTGGATATGACTTTCAAAGTCTTCCATATATAGTGAAAATTAGCCCCGAACCCTGGGGGCCATTTTTTTTTGCTAATCAAGAAGACTTGAAGGAATTAAATAAAGAGTCACAGGAGGATCATTTCTGTGAAACTATTTTGAAATTGGCTAAGCTTTTCTGAAAAGATAGTTTTCAAATTATTTTCCTTTCGGTTGACATAGCAACTTGAGTTCTGCAAGGAACTAATTTTTTTAAAGGAATCTTGAAGAGGACCAACTAAGAGACATTCATGTGAAGTTTTGTTAAAATTGGCCTGGCAGTTTCTGAGAAAAAGATTTTAAAAACTTTCCATATAGTATTATAGTTAAAATAAGCCACGCCCCCGTTGTCATGTTTTTTTGTTAAACAAAAAAGATTTGAAGGAATTTAATAAAGGGTCACAAAAGGATCATCTCTGTGAACTTATTTTGAAATTGGCTGAGTGGTCTCTGAAAGGAAGATTTTCAACTTTTTTCCTTTCGGTTGCAATGGCAACCAGAGTTTTGCATGGAATTAAATTTTTTGAAAGGAATCTGGTTGTTGACCAACTAAGGAACATTTATGGGAAGTTTTGTTAAAATTGGCCAGGCGGTTTTTGAAAAGAAGGTTTTCGAAGTTTATCCTTTCGGTTGCCATGGCAACAAGAGTTCTGCATGGAACTAATTTTTTTGAAGAAATCTGGATGAGGACCATCTAAAAAACATTCTTGGAAAGTTTTGTTAGAATTAGCCCAGCAGTTTCTGAGAAGAAGATTTGCAAAGTTTTCCATAAAGTATTATAGTGAAAAAAGCCCCGCCCCCTGGTGGCCATGCTTTTTTGTGAACAAGAAAGATTTGAAGGAATTTAATAAAAGGTCACAAAAGGCTCATTTCTGTGAAATTATTTTGAAACTGGCCAAGCGGTTTTAGAGAAGAAGATTTTCAAAGTTTTTCCTTTCGGTTGCCATGGCAACCAGAGCTCGCATGGAACTTATTTTTTTTAAAGAATCTGGAAGAGGACCAACTAAGGATCATTTATGGGAAGTTTTGTTAAAATTGGCCTAGCAGTTTCAGAGGAGAAGATGTTTGAAGAAATTGTTGATGACGGACGGACGACGGACAGTCTCCTATCACTAAAGAATGCTTGGGCCAAGGGATATCAAATTTGGTAGACACTTTGGTCATGACCAGTACATAAGCCCTGTTTATTTTGAGGTAAATAGGACTAAGTCAAGGTGCTGACCTTGAACTGAAAAACCATTTCCTATAACTGAAGAATGCTGGGGCCTTGGGACCTCAATACTGGTAGGCAGACAGGTCATAACCAGCATCATGTTCGATTACTGATGAACAGTTAGGTTGAAAGTCCTCTTACTTCGTTAGCCTTTTGAACACAAGGTCCAAATATTTATAGCATGAGGCTTTTCGGGATTTAAGCTTTAATGATTAAACTAAGGGCTGAAAGTGAAACTATTCATCTTATTAAGAATCATGAAAAAGATATAGTGATTTACTTATCCTTGCTCCATCACAGGTAAAATTGTTATGAAGTCTTCATACATGACTTTGCTTGTATTAGATTTGTCAAGTACATAAAGGGATCATAACCCAATGATTTACCAATGTGAACCAAGTCATTGAAATCCCATGAAATTACATAAATCTCTATTTTTACATTAATCAACCTTAAGCTTTAAGAAAATGAGGAAATGACAGTACAACTTAATTTTGTACATGCAACACAAGTTATGTCAGTCTTCCTCTACATCCAATCTCCTATCTTTCCACACTCCATGTTTGGTACAGACACATCAAGATTGACCTGTTATCAATCAGGAACCCCATTTTTTCCCCCTATTTAAGTTATATTTGTCATCTTGACCTGTAAGTCTAGTTAACAATTCTAACTTTTAAGCTCCTCTCTCACCAGTTTACTATAACAATTATATAAATGGCAATGTTTCACACATTTGTCTGTTTCTCTGAGTAAGTCACACCAACCATGTCCAGGGTTGCAAAAAGACTTAAACTTTTCCAGCTTTCATGGCAGAGGCAGTGACCCTTAGTAGAACCATCAACCATCATGAAACTTGCTGGATAGAAATCTCACATGCAAAATTATAAAGGCAGAATAGGATTCAAAACAAGGGCCCCTACAGAAGAGAAGGGTTGATTTTATATGATTTCAGGTCAACAGTTTAAACCACTGGGCCTTGCAGGTCACTATACAAAATATCTTGACTATATCAAGCCCAGATAGTCTCAAAGAATACTTTTTTAGCTGTAATTTTCATCTCTGAAAGCCTTGTTTTGCAAACCAGAGAATCACCAGGCCAATAGAGGAAGAAAATGTTTAAAGAGAAATTGAGGAACTCATAGATACAGGACTGATGGACAAAGGGAGATAACTACATTTTCGTGCAATTCTGCATACACTACTTCTTAGTTGTTCCACTATTTGCACAAGAAAATAGATACTGGATAAGAAATCATCTTTTGCTGTATGAAGAGGACTTACCTTGACAAACTCTAGTGGTCTGTTTAGAGTATCTAAAACTTTTTCGTATTATATACAGACACCAATTTATGAATCCTCACACATTTGAATGACAAATATATACAGTAAACCATGCAAAAAAACACTCTGGTTGGACAAATTTTCTGTACGAAAAATCCTACGACATGAAGAATTCCAAAATGGCATTCTCATGTTAGAAAACTAGGTACACATGACAGAAAGAGAGTATTTGTAATTTAAAGTCGTCATAAAGAAGAAATGAGTAACTGTATGACAAAATAAGAAAGTGTTGATGATGGTGATTTTATTGTTGATCTGACTCAGAAATGAAAAACAACAAACCTAGGAGTCAGGTTTGTTTCCATGTGAATTTAGATTAAAGGAATTTTCAGTATATCTGGAACAATGCAATGCTCACTGTGATCACAAAATTTGCTGTGAACATGTCACAATAGAATAAACAATGTATATTCCATATTTCAAGTCATTATCTTTAGTTATTAAGATATAGTTATTTCAGTAAACCGAGAGTAATATCCCTCACGTCACCTTAAAATATTCAGCGCTGGGACATACTTTCTGGGTTGTTGTTTTTTATTTTTCATGTCCCCCATTCTCATTATTTGAAATTAATTAATTTAACGATTTTTTTATTTTTATTTTTATCAACCACCTCTCAGAAAAAAAACAGTACGTTAAAAAATTAAAACCAGAACATTTACAATACACTCTTATGTATTGTTAGAAATATACCAAATTGCAATATATACTAATGTTTGTAGTAAGTTATGCAAAATGTACCATGTTATGTTCTTTAAAACTGTTGTGTTTAATGATTGTTACATGTTTCATAACTCTTGTACCTTCTGGGGAGGACTTAAACAGGCTTTGTCCAATCCATTTCACAGAATAAAATAGTTTAAACCATACTTTCTGGGTAAAATTTGCATTTTCTCTTTTGTATCTTCTGATTGTGGGAATACCTGTTAAATAACCAGGTCCCCTGTTCACAAAGCATTTTTCAGTCTCAGCTGAGTATGAGATTGAAATTGTTTTCTGCAATTAATTTGCAATTTTAACCTAAACAACAAGATTAAATTGTTCCTGAGACTTACAATCAATTTGAAATATTCATTGCAAACTCAACGACAACTTTTAAAGAGCCACTTCAGAAATATATGACAATATAGTTCCATTCTCAAACTCAGCTGGAACCTAAAAATTCTTTGTGAACATGGGGCCTGGTTTAGGTTTGTTTCATGGTTTTCACTGGTCAGCGATAATCAGTTTGTTTGACAAATGTGAATCTATAAAAAAACACAACATTCTTACCTCTGTATTAGAGAGTAGTGATCTGTTGTATATGTTCTGAATGCCACCAATAACCACAAGAGCGGCTGCCATAGCTTCCTCAGCTCCGTTCTCGTCTATGTATGTCCTTGCCATGTCCTTAAACTCTTCAGCTAGTTCTGCTGGAACTTTAGATAACTCCCTGAAAATATAAAGATGCAGCTGTATCACTGACTTATCTGCAGACTCTTACTACAACACTGGTACAACATAAAATGTGTGCATGTAGTACAGTATGATTCCTTAACAGACTTAACTGTTTCCAACTGTTAAATGAAGAAATGGGATACTAATTACTTGAAGAATGACATTGCAGGCAGGTTCATGTTTGAACTGATGAGTCTATCGCATCTTATCTAGATCTATCTACTTGGTCTGAAGTCATCAATGGTAAGATAAGAGTTACAGATAACATGATGAAATGACAGATGGGCCTTAAAGTGGGACCACAGAAGTTTTCTCTTGACAACTGCATTCTTGTTAACTAGATATGAAAGCAATCTTATAAATTAAAATTTGAGCAGTGGAAAATTTTCAATTATAATTGACGTTGGTAAATGTTTTTTTTTCTTTAATAAAAAACTCCCACATGATCCTAGCAAAAGAATTCAAATACCACAAAAGACTGAAATAAACTAAAGCTTTATTTAGAATTGAACTTCAGTGAAAACAATACAGAAATGATATCATACATAGAGGATATTTGTATTTTTCAGTGTTAGATACAATTTTATTTCATGGAGTGGAAAGCAAAGGCTATATTGTCATGACTGGCAAAGCCAGGAATAAAAATTTGACCTTTGCCTTCCACAAGATGAAACAAATTCTTATCTTACACTGAAAATTATAATTATTCTATTTCTTGTATGCTTGTAAAGATATTTAAAGATAATTCAGTGCCAGATAGAAGGTACTGAAGATAAATTGGCAAAATGACGTCAAGTTTTCAACATCATCACTGTTTCTAACACGTAGCACAGGGCTACCTTTTGAAATGGATTACATCGAACCGGATGAGTGAAATTATAACTTATAATTTTACTGGTAGATCATATGGTTATAATTCACTGATAAATCCCTACAATTCATGGAAAAGCATATAAGAAATATTCAGAATGTAAAATACAGATGACCACTTACTGGCATGCATTTTCCACAGCTTTCTTGTACAGAGCCTCTCTTGATAAGGTAGGCAACTTCTTGAATCTTACATTCTGGAAAGATAGTAAATGAATTTCCATAAAGGCACAACCTGACAGAATGGCCATAAGAGTAACTGAAATCTGTATAGACCCAGGTCTGGAATTCACAATCCATTCTCAATAATATTCTTAAACTTGAACTCAAGAGTGCAAATTTATTTTTAGCAAAGATTTAATTGCTTAGTAACAAAGATAAACCACTATTTTAACTTAATTTGAGCTATCACTTTCATGTAAAAATAAAATTTTGCTTAAAAAAAACTTTTAAAATGGAAGTATGTTATTCAATATGCTCTTGAACTAAGGTCTATAAAGAATACTCAAGAATTATTAGTTAATGCCAGACCTGATCACCCTCTGTAAAGCCCACAGACAAATCAATCACCACCCGGTTAGCTCAAGTGGTAGGGTCCGCTTTCAGTGTGGGAGGCCGTGGGTTCGATCCCCGGCCGGGTCATACCAAAGACTTTGATAATGGTAGTAATGGCTTCCCTCCTTGACGCTCAGGATTTAGGGTTAACATTACGACTGGTTTGTAGGTGTCAGGATAAAGTGACCGGCTGGGGTTCAGCCCCAACTTGTAAAAGTGCTATACACTGGGCACATTAAAGAACCATAGTTCTCTACAGAAGAGTTTTGTGTATCCGCTTCCCTCTCTCCGGGACGTCCATTAGCCTTAGTTGGCAGAAAGTGACGTAAATCATAAAACCAAAAAAAACCCAAACAAAAACAAACAAATCAATCAACTGTTTCTTATAAATCATAATGAGCAGGACAGATTCTTTAATGAACAGTGTATGCACTAATCTAATACAAAATTATTGGGTGGCTGATCTGGGTTTTAAAGCTTAATAAAGTTTTAAGGATTTTTCTGGAAATATTACTACTCTTATATTAATGAAGGCAGCATATGGTAAATGTTGATGAGGTATGAGGCAGGTAATAAAATAAAATGGTTGAAATTGTCAACAAATATCCACATCAAAATTCAGCCCCAATAATGTTTATCTAGGTTCCAGGGACATAACTCTATTTGATTTTATACAAGAGTGCCGTGGTCGCACAAAATATGCCCATCACTGGAAACTTGACAACTAAAGTAATCATTTGAAACTACACTTATTCAATAATCTAATTCCGTGACCTTGGTCAAGCAGAACTAAAGTTATCATCCGGAAACCACCATTTTTCAATAATCTAAGTCCAGAAAGGGGCATAACTCTAGGAAAAATATTGAACCAGATGCAAAATCAATGGGCTTCTTCCCTGTATGCTAATGAAGCTAACTGTAAAGTTTGGTTGACCTAGATCAAGCAGAACTTAAGAAATCATCCGGAAACCCCTATTTTTCAATAATCTAAGTCCATAAAGGGGCATTACTCCAGGAAAATTAATCGAACAGGACCCAAAATCAATAGGCTTCTTCCCTGTATGCTAATGAAGCTAACTGTGAAGTTTGGTTGACCTAGATCAAGCAGAACTTAAGTTATCAACCGGAAACCCCCATTTTTCAATAATCTTTGTCCATTAAGGGGCAAAACTCCAGTAAAATTAATCAAACAGAACCCAAAATCATTAGGCTTCTTCCCTGTATGCTAATAAAGCTAACTGTGAAGTTTGGTTTACCTAGATCAAGCAGAACTTAAGTTATCATCAGGAAACCCCCATTTTCCAATAATCTAAGTACATTAAGGGGCATAACTCCAGTAAAATTAATTGAACAGGACCCAAAATCAATAGACTTCTTCCCTGTACGCTAATGAAGCTAACTGTGAAGTTTGGTTGACCTAAGTCAAGCAGAACTAAAGTTATCATCTGGAAACCCCCATTTTTCAATAATCAAAGTCCATTAAGGGGTTGACCTAGGTCAAACAGAACTTGAGTTATCATCCGGAAACCATTTTGAGCCGCCCGCCCGACCGCCCGCCTCGGGGTTTCACATAATACGACCATCTTTCAGATGGGCGTATAACAAAGTAGAATGGGCGTTACTCTATTTGACTTTAGCAAAAGTAGATGCTTCCTAGATGCTCAATCAATAAAAATATATATTTTAATAATGCCGATAACAAAACTGTTAGAAAAAGCTGTTGATGAATTAACCATCTTTAATCAACACATTATTGGATAGATTAATAGTCTTTGTAATGCAATTTCTGTAAAACACTGTGTGGGAAGTTGTTTCAGAATGACAGGCAATTTTACATCAGCCGAGGCCTGGGCTTCGAGTTACACAGTGAATAATCTTATCCAGAACAGTAAAGGTAATATGGGTGTGTAAACTTAGTGTTATCTGATTGGCCAACTGCCTGTCAATGAAATATCGGAGAAAAGGTCAAACTACTGCTGATTACATAATTCTGCAGACTGGTTAGGAGAATTGAAATAGCCCAGATTTTCCGATTACTGCACTGGCTGTTGCCCTAACCACCACATTGTTTTCCCAGATGTTTACACTGGGATACCGCTAGAAGGCCAAGCACGCACGTATCTGGTTATTCTAGGTGGCAATACATTTCCAGCTAATCACTAAACAGCAGATTTAATGAAATTAACCCGCTGTAACATTTCAGAGCTTTTAAAATTGCACCATATGCAGATAAAGGGTATTTATGTATAAAAAGAATAACGAGACAACTGTGTACTTACAGCAGATTGTTCACAAGACCTGACCTGTCCCTGGTCTGCGGGTGTGTAAAACATTACAGCTACACCTGACTTTCCTGCTCTCCCGGTCCTCCCAACTCTGTGGATATAATGATCTATAGTCTGAAATAGAAATAGTGGAGAGATGGCCATTAATATGAGGGCCTTGTTTTCAAACAGCCTACACATTTTAAGGACCCTGGGCCCGGAAACATTTATTACATTAAAATTACCTTGACCTATGTACAACTGACCTCATCAGTTGGTCGATACTAATCTTGGGGCCCAGCATTCTTAAGTCATTGATAAACTAGAGCACCGACTTGCGGATGCAGACGCTCATCTGATTTTCATACCTGTAACATAGCAAATCAAGCACCGC
>JAULCC010301468.1:0-12054 GCA_032358795.1 Nuttallia obscurata | reverse complement strand
AAGTACGTTGAAAGATCGCCCGGTTAAGTCAGTGGTACAGTATCCTTTTCCGGAACCGGAGGCTATAGGTTCGATTCCCCACCGAGTTAAACCAAATACTATTAAATCGGTAGGGCTATAACATTAATTAGCCAGTCGTGGACAGAAAAAGTCTTTCTATCAACTTCATTCTCTCTCTCCCTCTCTCTTTCTCTCTTTACCTCCAACGTCATTCAACCATAGTTGACCTGAAATGACGAAAGATAAAAGACAAATAAATAAGTAAAAACGTAAGTACATTTTAACTTAAGAAACGTTGTTTGGTAGGTACAGAGGACACGTACGGATAATCTGTCGTTAAACTCAATAGTGTAAAGAACTGACTTTCAAAGATACTCTCTTAGCAAAGAATCTTAGATTACATTATTTAGTTTCTTTCGGAATTTCAATCTTCAGATTGAACATTATCTGGATCAAACCGTGTTTTAATTATATGTAGTTATTTCGTAATAATAGATGTCACAAAACCTGTGCCTATCCTTTTGCAAAACATAAGTTTTCGTGCGGATACCATTACTGAAGTATTACAATTTTCTCATAAAACCCCGCACATTGAAGATTTGAAAAAGATACAATATAAAACAATCTTTGTGGTTATTAAACAACGTTATAATTTTAAAAGCAAAGATTTACCAACGTTGATAATAGTTTATTGCCAAAAAGAATCTCCTATACACCAGAAAAGAGATATTTACTACCCGGGAAATTATTCATATGTTCTCTGTTTATGTTTACTGCTTAGCATTGGTTACATAAAAAAAATATTTCGTAATGGATTTCAGAAATGAAACGGAAGCTGAAGGTAACCATCCAATATTTGACACAGTTTATGTTATTTAATGTTATATATTTTTCTAACCCTTGTTAGAAACCTGAACCATATGTAAATTTAAGAAAAAGACATTTATTCATGTTTTGAAACTTTATTAACTGGTATCTTAGGCTTCCATCACATGTCGAATATCGTCATTGATCTGATAAAGGTTCGCATTGTTCATTGATTATTATGCATGTACATTTAAGCCTATTAAATTCATGTTTACAATCTTAGAGAGTGTTCACTCAAGAATGAAAATAAAACAACTTTTAAAAAAGCTTTGGTCAATATCAGTCTAGCAAAAAAAGATCTTAAATTAAGTTATGATCGGCGATTTGCGATTATTTGACATAAAAGCAAAATGAGCAATATGCAATAGGCGACGCCCACTGAAGTTAATGATATTGTAAACATCAACGGGCAAGGAAGTGGGTGTCTTGAATCCATCGCGGATTTGAAGTCTTTTACCTTATCAATGTAAACGGAATCGACCGTACCACTGACTTTGAGGACGAACGACTTTCCGCTGTTCTAACAACGAGCAGATGACGCACGAAATAGAGAGAGAAAGAAGGTTTGAATCATTTGAGGAAGAAGTCATCGACAGATTTATTGACAGAAACTAAAATAAGACAACCCTTGCAAAAACCGTAAATAACTGATGGCATTTTGTTCTAGAGCCAAATGCGCAGACAAATCCTCAATAATCCAACTAAAGACTATTCCCTTTAGCTGTGCAGGTTTTTTCATGAGCGTACTGAAGTCAAGTCGTAAAAAATGAGTTTATAAAGTTTGATAGGTTTGATGGCTAGCTTTTACAGGCAATTGAGACGGCATAATTATGGTCAACTCATCGCAAAAGGGGACGATTTGCTTTAGTGAGGAAGGTTCCGAGAAAACGCCAAAAACATTTAAAAAAGCAAAAGCAAGTATGGCTTGTCTAAAATATCGGATGCCATTTTTCAAGAAGAGATCAACGAATTATGGAAACATGTTAATTAAGACCCGCTTCCCCTGACAGTAGTTTACATACACTTTTATTCAACATCACAGTTCACATTGGTTTCAGGAGAAGCGAAGAACACAGGGATATCAGCTTGGGAGATGTTCTAAAGAAATGTGATAGGGATTCATCGAAATTCTTGAATCTACAGAACGACACACCGAAACAAGAACGGGCGAAAATGTGAAAGATGAGCGCGCCGTAAAACCTAAACTTTGGGTTAACAATATAACTTTTGAATTATGTCCCGTGCATGTTTATAGGAAGTATAGGGTAAACAGGCCAGTCATATATTGAAACCAATCAGATCCATTCTACATATTAACAACTACTAAAACAAACGTATTTATCAATACATGCATTACTTAAAATAGTGTAAATTACGCTGTATTGAGAAGAAAGTTATAGATTAAATTAATGACTTTATGTAATATGGGAAGTTTTCAGTTCTTCTGTACCTAAACAAATATACACATTCAGTAAACGTATCAATCAATACATGCACTATTTAAAACTATAAACTACGCTTTATTCAGAAGAAAATTGTATAGGTTGAAAGACTTGTATAAATTGCTTACATTCATGAACTATACAAAGTATTTAGTTCTTTTGTACCTTAACACATATACACGTTCAGTAATTTCTAAGACAAACGTATCAATCAACACATGCACTATAAAACTGTAAACTACGCTTTATTCAGAAGAAAATTGTAATTTGAAAGACTTGTATAAATTGCTGACATTCATATACTATACGAATTTTTCAGTTCTTCTGTACCTAAAAAAATATGCACGTTCAGTAATTTCTAAGACAAATATATCAATCAATACATGCACTTTTTTAAACAGTAAACGACGCTTTATTTAGAAGAAAATTGTAATTTGAAAGACTTGTATAAATTGCTTAAATTCATGTACTATACGAAGTTTTCAGTTCTTCTGTAACTAAACTATATAAAGCTCAGTATATTTTCAGACAAACGTATAAATAAACATATGCACTACTTAAAACTATAAATTACGCTTTATTCAAAAGAAGATTTAATTTAACAGACTTGTATAAATTAAAAATAAAAAAATAAATTACATACCAACTACATTTTCAAACCGCGACTGATTGTATATAAGCATTGGCATTGTATAATAGCTTATCAAGTGTGTGAGCGCTTAATGACTTTGAACATTGATATAAAAACAAATATTTATACCAACATCTATTTCCGACACCTTTTCTGCAACGATTGCTAAATTGTTTACTCTGTCAACATAATACATAGACAATATCTACATACATGAAAAACATCATGCTGAATTAAATGGGCATCGGGATTTTTGCCGGCGTCAAAAAATGGCTCCAAGCGGACAAAATAAAGCATGGATAACGCAAACTACGTCTTGACGCAATTTGAAGACGACACGGACATACCAACCTGTGGGACTATCCTATTACTATTTGCTGCAACTTTGCAATGCTATTCAAGTAAACCTAAGAAGCAGTAAACAGTTCCGAGAAAAGGTAAGTTTGTCCTTAATAAGATCATGTTTCATAGTTATGTTTTTAACACTTTCCTACTAAGGCTATGTTTAGACTATTGCACCATATGCCATAATAAGATAAAAAGATAAATTCTTCGCAAAAGGAATAAGGGAAAACCAAAATCCGAATGCTATGAATAAATTCTTTAAGCAAACCAGAGTACAATGTAGACCTTTATCAGACAGCTCCAATTGCTGATATCTTCGCAAATGTTATTTGACGGAAATGGTTACAAATGTGTTTTCATATGACACCATTATAATATTAGATGTATGTGCTGTATTATCAAAGCTAGTATTTAGTCATTGAGACATAACGAAAAAGAAGCATTTTATAAAAAAAAACATTACTTTTATGTCTACTCTAGTGTTTTTCTTTTCGCGATGGCATATTTTATTATGTTTCATCTGTAATATTATCTTTAAAAGTATAAAACTGACAGTGCCTCTTAAAATCTAACCTAGCCATTAATTCAAATTGAGATGAAAATGTTATTAGCATTATTAGGTTTAAAGAGCGATGCTATTTCACTAAACATATTTTCTAGTAAACTTTAGGTTCAGATAGTGAAATCAGTTTCGAAATTTATTTTCCAAGAAAAACAATTGAATAATTTGAAGTATCGAACATATTTTGTTTATCGTAGAAGCTGCATTGTTTTTGTAAAACTCTTATATGTTAGAATATATGATTTCACAAGTATAAAGAAATGTTTGGTATTTAAAAAATTGAAAAACAAACTCATCACTCACTATAAACTCATTCTTTGAATATTAATTTATTCCTTCTTGTCAAGCTTCCATTAGTTTCAGATGTCGTGATTGACTGATTGATTAAAACGGCTTGTTGCGTTTGGGTTTTAATTCAGCATTGTGACATTCAAATTATGTTTTGACATCAAGTGAGTAAACACAATGATAAAGCCGGTAATAATAATTCCTTGATATACATGTAATATATGCTTTTGTCTCCATGCCTTATTGATATAGTATGGTATATATAAATATGTTGTAATTACTTCCCTGTTGTTTTCTAAGTGTTTTCGGCTTTTAATCGAAAAATAATTCCTTACATTTTAGGCATATGTTCCATTAGATAACTGATTTTGCAGTTCCTACGTAAAGTGCTGCGTAATTGTTGATAAGAAGTTCTTTGTATTTTGTGTTTCAGTCAATACACTGCTTATGTTTAATATAGTATCTTCGGATCGTGTTAAAGGAAATACGAAAACGTAGTATAAAATTGTCTGTTTTGTAATTAATGATATCAGTAAACTATTCAACACTATCTTTGAATAGCGATTTCCTCACTTCAACTCGTCAATATAGCAGACGATGTCATATTTAGCACTTAGAATGATTAAAATAACTTGATGTTACTTAAATAACTAGTGTCATGAAGTGGAATTCTAGGCGTTCTTGCCTTCAAAGTTCAAGACAGTACACATTCACTTCAATCATTTGCATCATAGTGGAACGTTTGTCAGAATTGTTCATCAACTTCAAACAATACAAAATGCTCTTATTTCTACCTCTGAATAGGTAAACACTGTATAACTGTTATTCGATAATCTAATTTTAGAAACAGTGAAGATATGACTAACAGTTACATTGCAAATTCGTTCTTGTTTCACTGAAATGATAAGTACCATGCTCATGCATATGTTTTAAAAAAGAGAGGCAAAACAAAACACTTTTCATCAATGCTCTCATCAAAATCTTTTGGTTGCATTCCATATTAAACCATACACTTAAAATCCATAGCAATCTAACGCTCCACATGATTGCTGTATGTTCTGTTTGAAAGCATTTAAACCAACTTGCACTGTTTATACTTTATTTACAATAAGTTGATTGTTTCTGATGTTTTGCTGTCTTGTTGATATTTCTAAAACTCCTTTTCTCCAACGACTGTTGCGCTTTTGAATTTATCCCTCATAGCTTTTATCCTGATGTAAATAAAATGTGAAATCAAGATGTTTGCAACCCGTTATGATGCCTTGTGGCCTGTTGTGTGTTGCGGGGCTTCAAAATCCTAATATATACATTCAGTTATAATTAAGTATAAACAACTGCTATGCTCTCTTTGGTAAGGACAATATTGTCCTCATTTATATTGAATTTTAGTTAACTTTAATCATATAAATTACAACACGTAATTTAGTTTTCCAGAATAAACATATTTTGAGTTTAAGTTTGAGTTTTGTACCACATTTTATTCCGATGGTGCGATTTGTCTAAAAAGAAGAATCGCTACCGTTGTCAACGTTTTATTACGAAATACCATCAGCTTGTGATTATATTGATTGACAGAAGTCTTCAAAAAGGATCCAGATTTTGTCAGAAAACATATGTGACAGCACGCAATAAATAGCTTGTATCTAAGCAATAAAAGAACTCATGAAATCATATTTTAAGGTTTTATTATGCTTTCCATCAGTTCTCGATTCACAACTGCAGGATAAGGTTGACGTATAAAGTTGTAACTAGGGTAGTTATCCCTGGGAGCACTGTTGTATATGTATGTAAACTGAAAACGATGTAACTTGCACGATTTGGACAAATAAAGAGGTAAGTCAAATTTGCAATCAGGCTATTTAACATGAAGCAACGCTGCAAAAAATAAAAAGTCAAACATACACACTGCTTATAATCAAATGTATTTACGTCCAAGCTCAAAGGTTATTATGGAGGTTCTCACGCCTGCCTTTTGTTGTGTTTGCGCAAACGAGTCACATTCTTGGAACGGCATTTTAATGCAGGTCGTCGATTTGTTTAGATAAAGTATGCTTACTGATATCGGGTATGATATCTAATATTAGTAAAATGCATGTTTATCAAGTTCTCATGTAATCGTATCTTTAAATGTGTTGCCTGCGCGTACTTTGTCTTTGAGTTCAGATTTACAAAGTTTATGTTACGTATGTATACATGTGGTGACGTTAAGAATGAAACATTCACTGAAAGTTTAGATGAATTTATTTTACAATAATATGAAACATTTTCATTGCAATTAATAAGGACATACAATTAACAAACTAACATGTGCGAATAAACTGTACATGTCAAACTAACAGTAAATGATAAGAAAAACACAAATAATATTTGTTTTACGAAATAATAATACTTAAATGTGTTAAAGGCAAACGTTGATATTTTTTGTCATTTTGTTTAAGCCTAAAAACAGCATTATTATTCATATTTCTCAAACTTCAACCACGAATTAATGTCATTAATCAAAATTGTATTCTACATTTTTATTTCCAATACGCCTAAACGTTGAGGTAATTCACTTTACTTCTTTTTCCGGAATTACATCTTCGGGTAAAATATTACCAAAGTTGCTTTTTGCAATATAAAGTAGATATGTACGATAATTAATTTCATATTTATCATGCTTTTCCGATCCTTGCAATATTCGACATATTTATGTAAATTACATTGTTATTTCAAAGAAATTACATTTCCAAAGTAATTAATTAGCTCATAAATACACAATGAAAAAAGATGCTTGTTTCTGTTGTTAAATATCGGAAACTATGAATGGTTTACGGTTATTGAAACGTTTGCTTCATAAAAACTTGTCCTAAAGTAAATAAGTTGAACTCGGAAAAACTGTGTTCTGCATTACCGTATTTGCTCCCCCCCCCACCCCCTCCACCCTTCCAGTCTATTTTCCATAAGCCGATAAATTACAACGAGTTATTTATTTGTCTGCGAGTTGTTTATTGCGAACTATGATAAGTATGCATGTTCAATTGCACCGTTTTTATACTCGTAACATTGAGAATCCTTTCTATATTTATATATAGCCATAAAACAATTCGCTATTCGACAATTCACTATTCAAAATGTATCAAACAGACTGGTTTAATTTATATAAGGACGTGATTTTGCATGTATATGATGTCACGCACGGAATTGGGATACACTGAAATTTGTTTCATTAAAAAGCTTTATCACACAAAGATATCGTCACTGAAACTGAATCGAAAAGTATTTGCAGGCGTAATATTGTGGAAATATAAGTAAGTAATGGTTTCATAAACGGTGTTAACGTGATAAATGACCTAACGATAACCGGGACTAAAACAGACTAAACTAATCATAATTCGACTGTTTTCGTACCAGTTTCAAAGAATGTTTTGCGGGAGAAATGTCATTGACGTGCATAAGACGCATATTCCATTTTATGACGTCAGACGTTATAAAACAATACAACCACCGTGCAAAGAAATATATAAATATTGATGACCGGTTCTATATATGATCATCTCATACTAAATATTTGGAATATCAAAAAATGGAAGGTCAATGTGAGTTGTTATTATGATGTGCATTATTGTTTATACTATAAACATAATACCATCATTTATTCGCTTAAAAATAATGAGTTTAATGATTTTTATAAAGAATTAAAAAGTGGTAGTCAGTTTGTCAATTTCAGGAAATTTCACATTACAATAAAACGGTGGTTTTAAACATTTTACGATTTTACAATATTTAATCACTAAAGGAAAGAGTTTTTATTCATGTTATATAGTACATACAACGACATCGGTGTTTATGATGTGTGTGTTTTTTTTCATTATCAAATCTGCTTGTTTCATATTTACATTGTATATAATAACGGTAGCCTTTTTGTCCGGGCGCGTTATTTATCCTGTTTTGACGTTACGACGTCAAACTAACCACATTTTTGACGTTACATTAGTTGACCCGTTATCGTGCGTGACGTCAAATATTATACCGCTTAATGTTTTAATAGTTATATGAGAGTAAATTTTCTCTGATTACCATCATCGCCGGAAAGATTTAGTTATACGTCAAATATTTAACATACGAACAATTTGGAGTAAAAAAAATTCTAGATGAATACAAAACGGTGTCACTTTTTGTTTAGCTGAATATAAAACGGTGTCACCTTTCGTTTAGCTGAATATAAAACGGTGTCACCTCTCGATGATGGACGTTCCTCTTGCTTGTGGTATTACGTATTTAGACCACTGTTGCATTTTATAAGTTAAGCAAAATTAAAACGAAACAAAATATACGGGTCTTTAATTTACATTAACACATCCGCTTATAATTTGTGGCTTTATTATATGTCATCTGTGAAACATTGTTTCATATATTATCTACGACGGCTGTTCGGAAAGTTTTTGAGGTTATGTTAATACAAAAACTGCTCGTATGGAATATATTTGCTATGTTTAATATGATTCGTTCATATAATATTTACAATACTAATTTTAACATATACATGTGCCGGTTCACGAAAGCCTTGTCGTGAAACAAAATTTCCTTCGGGTACTTTCGATGGCATTGTACCATTTGTTTATATTTTCATGTGTAATATTCCTTGCTTTGCCGTGAAACAGCTGATCTGACATCTGTGGAAGTGGGGTGTAAATACTACACTTCCGTGATTTTCTCATGCTTCTCGCACTATGTATTGTATATAATGCTAAAGTCGAATATTTCGTTCTTCCTTTTTACAGAATTAGAACGGTAACACGGATCTTGATAACAATGAATTACGATTTCCGAATTATTTTAGTACGACTGAAAATTAGCATGATGTGTTTATTCATATTTATGACTTTATGGCACACGGGCTAATAGGTACATTTTAATGAAACTTGGCATAAACGGTATAGAGAGGTCATAAAAACATGACATTTACGAACGGAAATGTATCTATTTTTAATTGAATCTGTCTAATTCTTTAATTCCTGAACTCGTAATAACTGTACGGATGAAGCTTTTACAATCTCCCAGAAGTTTTGTTTTCTAATATACAGTCTGCAATGCTATGTTTTAATAGCGAAATCCTAAGATAAAGCTATTTAATTGCCAACACAGTGTACGCAGAATCCTTAAATTCGCAAGGGAAGGTTTAGCATGCTTTCTATACAATTCCTTGACATAGTTTAGCAATAAATTAATGTTTAACATCTACATAGACAACAACATGAATAATCCATCATCTTTAAATTGAATGTTTAGATACATGTTTTTCTTAATTTCAGGTAAGTTAAACTTATTCAAACGCGGAAGAGTTTCAAAGGCAGGCATGTCTGATTACAGCACAGTGCACATAATAACAACTAAGATCAGACACTTTGCCTGAACTTTTCCCTGTGTTTTTTCGGCCATCCGTTAAAGGTAAGTTCTCTATCGAAGCATAATGTATAATAGCGCACATGCGCTAATTGCCTTTGGCATAAGTCGAGCCAGTAAATATACGTGACTTGTTTTGAGATACATCATAACAGTAGGACGATTAAATGTTTGACAAATAGAGCAGTAGAATTTCATTAAGTTAAAAGCAATACTTCATTGATTTAAGATAGCACGGGACCTCAACATATACGAAATAAAGAAAAGAGTAAACGTAAGAAATATATTCAAAACTGTACTTGTTGCAGAGTTATTGAATCTAGAAGTTGCAAATTAATTGCGGAGTTTTGAGAGGGTATTCCGTTAACGTTTTAAACTTTAACCACAGTTGCTTAATATAATTAGTATTACAAATATGCATAACCATATAAAAAATATTTAAAGACTTTATTTCTCATGGGAAATGATTCATATTCTTACAAAATAGAATTAATTTGCTTTAATGAAGAATTATCGTGGTATGCATACTAAATATCATTGCAATTTGTTTTTGGGAAAATAGTGTGTGGAGATCATTGTTGTGGCAGAATACAAAGAGTTCGGTGTCCCTCTACGCCAAAAAAAATCAACACATTCCACATTATATGTTTCCATACAAATGCAATGACATTTGCGAAGATTAGTTAGAAAGTATTTTATTTTGGGCTGTTACAAAAACGCAGCACATTTGATTAAAACCATCATTTGGGAAACCACATAATAATATCCTTATAAATAAGTGTATCTTCATATGTAACCAAAACCGTTTATTTTATTAAATTAACTATAACTGAAAAAATAATATCCTATTCTTACGTACAGATTTCTTATAAAACATAATACACGATATGAACATATCAAGAAAGGCATCAGTACGATTTAAATCTATTATTAGTACAAAACATTCAAATAATTTAACACAGAAAATCCTTTTTCAAAAACTATATACCTAGTGTCAATAAATCTCCACTGCTCTCTTCCTGTGCAATATGCAAACCCTCTGTTTCATACAGGGGAAAATGTCCCTATCCTGTAAATACAATGCGAGCGCGATACCTTTAAGGTGTAAAAAAGCCTCCTTACCAGTGATTAAATTGAAATAAGTGACATAAGTTCTGAATATATTAAGAATAGAACTTGAACACTTTATCTGTTTTAGTAGATCATAATATAAAGTTAGAATATACATGTGCACCTTTCCTGAAATGTAGCCGTATAATGGACTGAGCAAACGCAGGAACTCTGTGATACTAGGATACTTTTCATTGGTTGCTAAAAATAACTATTAAGTATGATACTTAATTCAGTTGATGCACGGTGAGGGTCATAGCTTCTAGCTATGTATGATACTGAAATAATTGATTTGATACTTAAATGATTGAAATGATACTTAGTTATTTAAGTATCATATCAATTATTTACAAGTATCATATCAAATACGGGTTTATGACCCTAATCGTACGTCATAGAGTTCTGTGATTTAAAGATAACTATTATTTATTTGGCAAGTTTAATTAAGATGACTTTTCCAGTGGTATAAGACAAATTATAATTTGAACCTAGATAGTCTTTTGATAAAAGTATTTCTTTACATATAAGTTCTAATAACATAGCTACACAAGAATAAAATGAAACATATCTTCAGTACATATTAAATCTCAGCACAAAAATATAAGATACCAAATTCATAAAATTTTCATCTTCATTTTCACCATAGATACCCAATTTGTTTCAATGTATGACACTCTGTTCATATGACTTTTAAACGACAAAATCATATGAACAAATGATTTCAGAACAATAATCAATATTTCAATTAACAAGAGATATTGACTTTTAATACATGTATATGCAAATGTATCATTAGTGAGATAATTAAAACACTTGAATTAAACAATTTTGAATAAGTGAAAGTGTGCATAATTAATATATTTGGATTTGAAAGTTTGTTCTATGTATGTGTTTTACAATTTACAGTTCAAAACCTTGTTTAAACTTCAATATAACATGAGCATGTCGTTAATTTAAAAAAAAAATTGGCTTACAGGCTGTTAAATATTTTCTAGAACATTGACATGACTGTCAAAGTATTTTACGTATTAAACTAGTCTCTTATTATGTAAAAAAGATTTTACCTAGATAAACAGTTTTGTAGAATAGCAGGTGGTCGACAAACTTTAAATATTTCACTGCCAGTTTATTTTATACAGAATTATAATTCAAGTTTACAAGTGAAGCAATAATTGGCGTTACTTTCTGCTAACAATCAAAATATAAATGGTACAAAACCATTCTGTATGACATTTTTTTTCAATATATATAAAGTCGCATTGTTAAATAAAAATAAAGGTAAATGTTTTTGACATCGTAATATATTGAAACGTTTAAAGCAGGCGTTGAGAAGGATGGTGGTAATAAATCAATCGGCCCTAACGCAAAATGATCGATGAGAATCCAGAAATACAGACAATCGTTTTCAATTTACTACTTCTTTT
>JAULCC010301246.1:0-12056 GCA_032358795.1 Nuttallia obscurata | reverse complement strand
ATTTGTTTTCTTTTATAGAGTCAAGGTATGGTTCTAGTTGAAAGTTATGTTTGATCAGACTGTAAGATTGTAACCTATTTGTAAATTTATAATTTATAAACAATGTGTCAAATGCATTGCCTCATAAACAAGGTGTTAAAAAGTATTTACAAATAATAAGGTGTTAATTGAATTCTCCCAAAAACAAGGCATTAAATGTATTGTTGCATAAACAAAGTGTTAAAAAGTATTTCCCATAAAAAAGATGTTAACTGCATTTTCACATAAACAAGATGTTTATTGTATTGTCTCATAAACAAAAAGTTAATTGCATTGTTGTTATAACAATATGTTAATTGTATGGCTAATAAACAAGGCATTAATTATATTGTCTCATAAACAAGGTGTAAATTGTATTGTCTCATAAACAAGGCAATAATTGTATTGTCTCATAAACAAGACATTAATTGTATTGTGTCATTAACAAAATGTTACTTGTAATGTCTCATAAACAAGATGTTACTTGCATTGTCTCATAAACAAGGCATTAATTACATTGTCTCATAAACAAAATGTTAATTTTATTGTTTCATAAACAATATGTAACTTGCATTGTCTCATAAATAAGGCATTAATTGTATTGTCTCATAAACAAGATGTTGATTGTATTGTCTCATAAACAAGGCATTAATTATATTGTCTCATAAACAAGATGATTATTATTTTGTCTCAAAAATTAGGTATTAAATGTATTGACTCATAAAAAAGACTAAAATTATATTGTCTCATAAATAAGATGTTAATTGCATTGTCTCATAAACAAAATGTTACTTGCATTGTCTCATAAACAAGGCATTAATTGTATTGTTTCATAAACAAGAGTTTGATTGTATTATCTCATAAATAAGACATTAATTGTATTGTCTCATAAACAAGGCATTAATTGTATTGTCTCATTAAAAAGATGCTTATTGTTTTGTCTTTTAAACAAGGCATGAATTATATTGTTCATAAACAAGATCCTAATTGGATGGTCTCATAAACACATTAAGTCAATTGCATTGTCTCATCAACAAGACATAATATGTATTTTCTTTTAAACAAGACTTTAATTGTATTGTCTCAGAAACAAGACATTAATTTGATTGTCTCATAAACAAGGCATGGTTTTTATTGTCTCATAAACAACACATGGATTGTATTGGCTCATAGACAAGATGTTACTTGCATTGTTTCATAAACAAGCATATGGGATTCAGTGACAAAACTCAGATTAAATGTTAAATTGGTGATTGAAATGGGTCAACTACCAAAAAAATATAATAAAAAATGAAATAAGGTAGATAACACTTTTTTCTAAAGTAGAGAGTGTCTTCTGGTATGTTGTCTCCCTTGTTAGACTGACAAATTTTAAAACAAAAAAAGCTTGGATTATTTACTTTTAACAGTGCATACGGCTTTGATGTGATGGACGACTGTTAAAAAATAAAGCATCTAAATACTACATGTATTATAAGAATAATAGAATGAATAATTATCATGTATGGGGTTATCTTATCGACACCGAGATCAGCTTTCCAACTGCGTTTTCCATTTCATTTTGTTTTTAACAGAGACATCTACACACATATATGTCTCTGTTTTAGGTAGGGCAGATTTTAAAAGACCTTTACAGACTTCGACACGTTCACTGCGATTGACATGCAGCATCATATGGTAGACATAAGGACTTGATAAACGTGTAAAGTTTGATCACATATATATGGTCAGCTTGTTATGTTTCAATCTCAAGACACAGTCATCTCAGAGTCTAAAGCTAAAGCATTCACACTTTGAGATGGAAATCCCATTTGAGATATCAGAATTCAATTTTCCTTTCTTACTACAGTGTGAGCCAGCTTCCTGCTGCGCTTTTGAAAAGACTTAATTTTGACAGTTGGCGCTAAATTGGACGAGCTTAAAAACAACAATGCTGTTGATTGGTCAATACGATTTCATTTGGATAGTTCTAGTTTCGACGTTATACTCGGGCGTACAGCAGACTGGCTGTAGAAAGACACCAGTTGTCATTGATTAAATATAGCACTTAAATGTGTTGTGAAACAAAATGGAATCTTTACCTAAACATCAAACTGTTCATCTTCGGAAACAATATATTGGGTAAGTAATTTTATGTGTAATATAATTTCTGTGTATACATCATCGATTCTGATAAACCATGGTTGGGGAGGCTGATTTTCCGTCACCACTGTTCAAAGTGCTATGAATGACATTGAGGATCATGTTGATGAATAAATGCCACTATTTATATCATAATTTGCCGAAATTTATTTCTCAGTCATATCTGCTTCAAACTATTAGGTCCTCATATGTTCTAAATTTAAGTCATAGCATGATCCATTGATCATGCAGTTAGATTCTACACTCGTGCGTTCGATTTATGGACGTTTCGATACCCGATTATTTTTTTGCTCCCAGTTGATTCGCTATTCACAGTAGTCACACATTATGATAAAGGTAAACATGTGATTAACACTATATTGATAAAAAAAACACCACATATATTATTTAACTAATAAACATTTACATGCGCATGTTCAGTCGACAGTGATTGTTACACAACTTACAGTTGTACAGTTGATTATCAGCTTTACTGATAATGACTGATCGATTTATTAAGTATGGATGTAAGACAACGCAAAAGTTATCTCAGAGGCAAATGTTGTTATAAAAATAAATTGACATTTTAATAATTTATTTGAAACTTGTAAATAAAATATCTTCTACAGTCATACTCATAAAGGGTGCTGGTCATTTTGCCACCTGGTGTTTCGCTACCTTGCACTTTCGCCACCTTGCACTTTCACCACCCAAACCGTTTCGCTACAGTCGATTCGCTACCTAGCCAGAAGTCGTTTCGCTACCCAATATTTTATCGATAAAAGTTCAATCTTTATGATTTGTTTGTTTGTTTGGAATTTAACATCGCTTTAACAGTATTTCAGTCATATCGCAACGTCCACCTTAATACAGTTGGAGGATGACCCCGGGGGACCTCTGTACACTATTTCAGGCACAGAGTACACCTGGGTAGAACCACCGACCTACCTTAAGCCAACTGGAAGGCTTCCTCACTTGAAAAATTCGAAGTGCCCAGACTCAATCTTTATGAACCCAATTATTTATAATTTTTAACAAATTTGCAATATATGCTTTAGCTAGTATAGTTAACTGCTTATTTTTAACCTATTTCATGGATTAAAACAGCTTTATATCTGAGTTACTCTATAGGTCATATCTATACAACATCTTCGCTCCATATTCTTCACCAATTAACTGTGGGTCTGTACTTGATAAATATAAGTAGGATTGGACTTCAACTAGTGAGGACTGCATTATTTGAGGTAAGAAATAATTATTTTCCAGTACTTTTTTTATGAAATCAGCACAAATACAAAAATACATACATGTACTAATGTAATAGCGTTCCTATGGCACATATTCACAAATGTTTCAACGGATTACTAAAATTTCAATGCGGCGCCGTTTCTTAACACCTATCCCGACTATAAGTCTTTTTTGTGTTATTATCCTTTTGTATTTAATTCACAATATGTACAGAATGAATAGTATTACATTTAAACATCAGTTTTAACACACATATACCTTAATAATCTTTTTTAAACTTGAATTTTTAATAATCGGGTTGTGAACTGACAGGGTGGTGATATTGACTGGGTAGTGAAACGACTGTAGGTTGGGTAGCGAAACAACTGTAGCGAAACTGTCAGGGTGGTGCAACGACCGGAAATCCTCATAAACTGGTAAACAGACATATAATATTGTGCACAATCATAATACACAGGCCCGTAATGATATTATGATACTAGTACTTAAAGCAGGCCATCTTGTTGATAATGGTTAACCCTTAATCACCTCAAAATCACAAATAACAACAGAAAATAGAAAACAATCACACCAACTAGAAAATTAACACCAAATCCAGAGAGGCCACTTTCATTCATTTCTAGTGCTCCCAAATTGCACTTATCTTGCTATGGGGCTGATACATACACATTAACAATGGGATACGAAACAGTGGGATACGAAATGTTGTATCAGACTCGTGGGGAACGTGGCGGAAACACCCAATCTCTTGAGCCACTTGCCACAAGTGTGATCAGGTGTTTCGACCAAGTACGCAGAGATACATAGGTGAGGTAGTGAATTGTAAGGAAGAAAATGTATGGATGGCTTGACATCCATTTGTGAGGTAGTGAATTGTAAGGTACCAAATGTATAGGTAGCTTAACATACATTGTTGAGCTAGTGAATTGTATGGTACCAAATGTATAAGTAGCTTATCATACATTGGTGAGGTAGTGAATTGTAAGGTACAAAATGTAAAGGTAGCTTATCATACATTGGTGAGGTAGTGAATTTGAGGTACAAAATGTAAAGGTAGCTTAACATACATCAGTGAGGTAGTGAATTGTATGGTATAAAATGTATTAGGATAGCTTAACATGCATCAAATTGGTTAGGTAGTGAATTGTAAGATACAAAATGTTTAGGTTGCTTAATATACATTTGTGATGTAGTGAATTGTAAGGAACAAAATGTACAGATAGCTTAACATACATTGGTGAGGTAGTGAAATAAGTGAATTGTAAGGTACAAAATATATGGATAGCTTAACATACATCAAATTGGTGAGGAAATGAAATGTTAGGTACAAAATGTATGGGTAGCTTTACATACATCAAATTGATGAGGTAGTGAATTGTAAGGTTAAAAAATGTATAGGTAGCTTAACATCCATTGGTGAGGTAGTGAGTTGTAAGGTATAAGACGTATAGGTGGCTTAACCATAACATCCATTTGTGAGGTAGTGAATTGTTAAGTACCAAATGTATAGGTAGCTTATCATACATTGGTGAAGTAGTGAATTGTAAGGTACAAAATATATGGTTGGCTTAACCATAACATGCATTGGTGTGGTAGTGAATTGTAAAGTGCAGAATGATTGTATGGGTAACTTAACATACATCAAATTGGTGAGGTAGTTAATTGTAACTTGCAAAATGTATGGACGACTTTTAACATCCATTGGTGAGGTAGTAAATCAGCAGGCATGAAATGTAGGATAGATATAATAAAGTATATTGGTGAGGTCAGGTAGTGAATCTTAAAGCGTTAAAAGTATTGGTAGGGCTTCATCTATCATCCATATTTTCATTCTGACCAGGGATCCAAATTCCAATAATTTCCAAATATAAACTGATCAAGATCCAAACAATGAAACATTCCCTAATCTCCTTTCATGGTGAGGTAGTGAATTGTAAGGTACAAAATGTATGGGTGGCTTAACACCTATTGATGAGAAAATGTTTTATTTCAAAGTTACGTTGACTATTTTATATGATATTTATTGAACTTAATGGACATTTTTGAAATTTCTTATATCATTCTTTCAATTGGGGCAACAATTAGGAACTAACATAGTTAATTTTGCACCTATATTGGAAATAATAGCCCATAGTTTTGGGTCCATGATTTTGGGCTGTCGGTGCTGTTATTTAAACGTGTTCGTATTGCACCAACATCTTCATAGAAATATATCATTAGTAGATTTTTTGTTTGAAACCTTCAGCTACAGGTATGATAGTCAGGACCTATGGGGGTGCAGTAGTGTAGTGGCCAAATCATCAAACTTTTTATCAGATGGTTGTAGGATTTGATTTCCATCAGGATCACTTATTCTGTTATATTTATAACATAACTTACGGTGCCAGTGCGAAATAATGTCAGACATTTTGCAATAATACATGGGTGAATAATCACTAGTGGTTATGGTGTTATAATGACATCACAATATATGCATCCCGCACAATGGAATTCTTTAAAATACCTGAAAAACTGGAAACCATGATGACGTCAGTTCAGCAACAGCTTCATCAGATGATGTAAAATTAGCTATTGTATATAAAAATGAGATGTTTGTGTATTCATTTGACACCCTTATCTGTTTTATGTAGTTATGTTATAAATAGAATCTTGCATTGGTGCTCATGAATTATGGATAAATTATAAAATTCGTCTTTTGAAAATGATAAAAAAAACAGTTAACTTGACAAGTCTGTTTTTTTTTGTTTTCAAAAAAGTCATTTTAAAAATCCATTAGTTCATGAGCACTCTGACATGTAAGATCTTTTATTTAGCTTTTTTCCTTTATTCACTTAGTAACAAAACCTAGAAAGTTAAAAAAAAGTTAATGTCAGAATAATTACTAGTAACCTTATTATCATAACTGCTTTTTTTTTGTTTGTTTGTAATGGTATTATTTTATGTATATTTCATTTGCTGATTTCCAACAGACTTAAATCTGTGAATGGAATGGTAATATATGAAAATAAAATCTTGGTCAGTCTACATAGGACATTTTTTATTATTTTAATTTTGATGTGTAAAAGTTTCTTTTCATTGATTGCTATCTTTTCTCTTTTCAGAGAGAGCTGTCAGCTGTTTTTTGCATCAGATCCACTGAAAATTGTGAGAGCCTCTGGGCAGTATATGTATGATGAAAAGGGAACAGAGTACTTGGACTGTATAAATAATGTTTGTCATGGTAAATATAATACTTTTTCAGTCTTTCTTTGAATTACTGAGGAAAAGGATGATTATTTTTCTTTTCTTGTGAGACAGTGTGATGCAGTTGAATTATATTTTACATTGCTCTATGCGGATGTGATTTATTACAGTGCTAAGGCTGTTCTTACAGCAAATTACAAGAGCCTCGATCCTTGGGGTATCCTGATTTAAGTTCTAACTCGTGGTATGTTTGAACAGTTGCAGTGGCGGAAAGTTGAACTGGTCTTACTGAAATAATGTAAATACAGCTTAACAGAGGGTGAATGGACAGGGTGAGGGGCAATGCTAGTTGGAGCAGAGTGGCCGATTTCATAGCTTCTGTTGAATAAACATTACAGAATCTAAAAGATAATTAGAAAAATTGTAACTGATGTGCTACTGTCACATTTCCCTCTGTCTAACTACTTCTACTACTAATGCTCACAATAATGGAATTAAGGGCCCAGTGATGTAATATCTCAATCTAGGTCTAGCAGGTTTTGTTAAAACCCCGGGGAGGGAGGACCTCTGTGGTATCACTTGTCTTCTACAGCTGTTACAAGAGGGAAAATTGTCTGTCAGTCTTGGAAACAGGTATGAAATTGAAACCAAGTAAAGTGAAAGGTCCAGTGCCATTTTAAAGTATAGAAATATCATGTCAAACTAACTGATGACTAGATCTATATTAATTGAAGTGTCCTGCTTTGTATTTAAATAAATTTGGTAGTTTGAATGCTTTATTTGTCAAACTTTCAGTCATCCTAATTTTATTGTGTTACACCAGCGTAATTAGGACCTAAGTCAAATCTTAATGGCGCAAATTCTCATTGATACCATATGATAGAGAATTTTCTACTTCCATTTGCAGTTATTCAACAAATATGACATTTTTTAAAAGCTGAATTACCAATAATGTTCAGATGAATTGTAACACGTTTGAATATTAAGTCTAGATTTTCGAAGAGGCATGGAACCTTTAGCTAATTGCCTGGATATCATGAAATATTCCTGAAGAATGTGTAAACACTGAACAAACAATGTTCTGTGTAATGAGTATAATGTTTAACATAGTTTAACAAAGATGAAATAAATGTAAACGCAACATGTGTTTCACAATTTAAGTGACATGACCATGGGTCATGAATAATTAAGTCTCCTGTCATGAAATTGGCCTTAGAGAAAGGAAATTAATGAGATGTCTCTTAATGTTTGTATTTTTTGCTTCAATTTAAGCCCTGAAGTTCTTTTTGATTTGAGATGAATGATGTTGTTTGAGGGAATAACAAACTACTGTGTTGATTTGTGTTTTATGCCTATTTAGCTCACCTGAGCCATCTAGGCTCATGAATGGTAGTCTTTTGTGATTGGTCTTTGTCCGTTGTCAGACTGTTGGTCAACATTTACTTTAAAGAACATTTCCTCCTGAATGGCACTTCAATTTTAATAAGTTTTACAGGGATGTTGTTAGGGTGGTCCCCTTTCAGAGTTTATTTTAAAGGAATTGGATTCAAATACAGAACTCTGGTTGGCATGGCAACCGAAAGGAAAAACTTTAAACACTTTGTCCACAACTAGTTGCCATCTTTGAAATAGTTAAGCAATACTTTTCTTTCATTGATTCTGGGTATTATTAAGCTCTTCTGCAAGTAACAGTCAGTATTAGATTCCAACTTAAACAATGCTGGATATCATTGATTTAAACCATGAAATGCCTGATATGAGTACCAGTAGCCTTTTGTATGCAAACAGTGTAGGTCTAGGTTATAAGACTGATATAGGGCTAGGGTAACATGGGATCAGGGTTTGCATAGAGTTTCTACTAGAAACATATGTCACAGAGAAATTAAATTGTCCATAAACGTCAAATGCACTGATATATATGTATAGGAAATGGGAAGAGCACACTATGAAATGTATCTTAAGGGTTAAATTGATATTGAAATACATCAAGTGAACTATTTGGGAAAGCTGTCTTTGGTGAATACAAGATTTAGAAATCAATGTGAACTTAGAGGCCTGGCATGTTTCATTTATATTCATTAAAATGTTCCTGTGTGAGGTAGAATGGATGTAATATAATAATACATTTTCTTTGGCCTAGTTTGAGGTTGTTTGTTTGTCAAAGATATGAGCTTGTGCACCGCACTGCAATTACATATAGATTATAAAACTCTGGGTTTATAAGAATCCACCATGAGTAGTCATAGCTTTAACCAAATTAAATGAGAAAACAATTTCCCAGTTAATGATTGAGTTTAGAAATGCCCATTATCTTTCTGTTAGCCTGTTGGTATTCACTGTTCTTTCATTGTTTTAACCTTCAGGTTATTATAAATGAAACATAGAAGCAAGGCTCATTTTTCTTTAAATCAAATTTTATTCATGAAATATGACATGTTTGATACATATTACCAAAAATATGTATGAAAATTATACCCATATTGTATCTTACATAAAATGAATAACAGATATAATGGGGGCAAAACTGTTTTTACTGGGGACAAGTACTTTTTAAAATTTACTCCCCGCCCCATGACAATGAGTATAGGATTCTTTTTATCACATGACAATACAACAAGAGGTTAATAAGGTTTTTCTTATAATCCAGTTAAGACAATTTTGTCATATTTCTGTCAAATTCATCATACATGTAACATTATGTTTGTGACATCATTTTTCTTGTTATCACACATATTGGAGATCATCTGTGCTTTTCTCTCAAAACAAAGATAAGCCTTATGTAAGATAGGGATTTATGTTAGTTAAATGAGAAAACCATAGGGTATTTATGTGATAAAATTAAATGCCTATCTTATATGGACAGAAATGGTAGAAATAGTTACACTGTTCTCAATCTTGAAGGTCCGGTGCCATTTTAAAGTATAGAAATTTCATGTTGTACAGGTAAAACTAACTGACGACATTTACCAACCTAAGCCTATACTGACTGAAGTATCCTTCATGTTTTTTGGTCACTTTATGTGTCAGACTTTCAGTTTTCCTAATTCTATTGTGTTTTAATTACCATTTTTAAAATTAAATCAAACTAGTGCATGCACCATTGGCAGCACCAATCGATACCTCTATATGGTAGAGAATTTTATTTTCCAATAATTTCAAATGCACTAATTCTCTGCTACTGAGACGTTGTATAACAGCTGGAGCATGACACTTTCAAATAAGTCTATATTATAGAAGAGATAGAGGACTCTTAAAAACTAAGCTGCAAATAATAGCAGCAAATATTAGCCAAGTGTTATTTCATATTATTACAATGATTGATGGGTATTATGTATCACATAAATAGAGTATGTCTCATGAGTGGTGATGGTATATTGAAAATATAAAATGAGATGTCAGAAACTGTACAAAACGAAGCTCTGCTGACATAACGACGGTCTGACAACCATTTGAAACAAACTTATTGTAAGAAATCAGTGGCTTTCTTGATCAAAATTAACTGATTTGATAACCCACACAAGGATCTGTGTTAGTTAAATGAGAAATTACTTCAATTAGATAACCCGAGGGAAATACTATGTCTTATGTTTGTTTGTTTATTTGGAATTTAACATCGCTTTAACAGTATTTCAGTCATATCGCAACGTCCAGGTGGAGGAAGCCCCCGGGGGACCTCTGTACACTATTTCAGGCATGGAATGCATATGGGTAGAACCACCGACCTACCACAAGCCAGCTAGAAGGCTTCCTTACTTAAAGAATCAGAAGCCAACTGGAAGATGAATGTCACTATCTATCAATGTATGTCAATGTCTATCAATGTATGTCATGCATATGAATACATTAGACCACTATATATAACTAGTAATATATCAAATAATATGTGAGGCTTGTTATATCACTCAAAAAACAGAAGTTATGTGATAAATAAATAATAATCATCAAAAATGCATAAAATAAAATCACTTTATGCAAGGTCCTCTCCTTCTATAAAATGATGTTAAGGCAGATATGTATGTTGGAAAATCTTTTCAGATTCTTATTATGCAGTAATAACTAACACCTGTGAAGGTGTGCAAATATCTGCAGTCCAAAAGTGAGGAAAGTGGGAAGAAACCAAAATAACAAAATAGCCATAGACAACTGATGCCAGTGTTTATATGAATAATTAGCCCTTAGCTTGCTGAAAAAAATGTCATCTGCTTAAATTGTCATCTGCCTGGATTTTAATATTCATCAAATTAGCCCTATGTTTGGAGAAACAATTGACAGAGTGTCAAACAGCTTGGATCCAGGTGAGACACTTGGCATTTAATCTGGACCCAAGCTGTTTGTTATTTCTGTTATGTTCGCCCTTAGCAGGATAATGGTTAACAAAGATAAGGAGATAGTTTTCACAACTCTACATCTGCAATAGAAATAGATTTAGTGCATTTACTGGAACTGATATTTTTTTTTTTGGATATAATTCTCTCCGACAATGACAGTATACAAAATAAAGAATAAATTCATTTGAATATAATTTATTTGATTTTTAAGTAAGGTAAGAAATATTTGTGCAAAATCTCTCAAACTCATTTTTCTCACCTCAGAGTGGGGTGTGCTGTAATGCTGTGATCAAAAAGTGTACACAAAGTAATAAACCCATGGTGTGGTCAGTCAGCCCTAGTTAGCAGAATGTGACATAAATGATATAAACAAACGAAACCCATGGTGTTTGAAAACAGAAACACTATTGTATACATAACTGTTCTTGCTAGAGATTAAACATTTAGTCGCTTTAACAGTATTTCAATCATATTGTGATGTCCACTCATTACAGGTGGAGGAAGACTCCGGGGGACCTCTGTACACTATTTCAAGCACAGAGGGCACCCAGGTAGAACCACTGAACTACTGCAAGCCAGCTGGAAGGCTTCCCGGGTAGAACCACCAACCTTCTGCAATCCAGCTGGAAGGCTTCCTCACTTGAAAAATCCGAAGTGCCCAGACCTGGATTCGAACCCACAGCGCTGAGGGGCTGAGAGATTGCAAGTCAACAACTATAACCTCTCGGCCATTGTTTGTATAATGTAATACAATTTGTTAATTAGGAATTTTAACATTGTTTTAACAGTATTTCAGTCAAACGGCTATGTCCAGCTCATTTCAGGTTGAAGAAGAACCCAAGGGACATCTGTACACTATGTCAGGCACAGGGCACACCTAGGTAGAGCCACCAACCTACTGCAAATGAGCTGGATGGCTTCCTCACTTAAAAAAAGTCTGAAGGTCACTGACCTGGATTCGAACCCACTGCAGTGAGGGGCTGAGAGATTGCAAGTCAATGACCTTAAACACTCAGCTACTCAGTGCCATTTTGCTTGAAATATATCATATCATCTACTGCTTTAAGTGGAAGAGCGTCCACTTTCGGTGCGGGAGGCTGCGGGTTCGATCCCCGGCCGGGTCATACCAAAGACTTTAAAAATGGCAGTAATGGCTTC
>JAULCC010301135.1:0-12057 GCA_032358795.1 Nuttallia obscurata | reverse complement strand
ATGGACGCTGCTACAACAACAACAAGACTGTTAACGATGGATTTTGGATTAAGGATAACTTTCCACACAGACATTTCCTCCCCGTCCGACTCATGAGTATCTGGAATATGGAACAGAACACAGTAGTTCAATGTATGAGTAGGCATGGCAGAAGACACAAGCAGTTGATACGCGACTTGCACAAGTCATTATATAGACCTAAGGCTATATAAAGCTGCTGGTTATATTAGAAATAGTGAATGTAAATAACATTTTACACAGTTTATTACCGGGTTATCGTTAAGTGTCAGAAAATATAGATAGCGTAATTCCCAGCTTTAAACCTTTCACCCCCATAGGCAAACTATACATTTTTTTTCCAACTGTTATATAACTCCGGTAAGACTGAATAAAACTGCTGACTCTACATTGTTTGCACAAACCCACCCACCATTCAGTTAAACGTGCCCTACAGCAGATTACTGAAATAGCGAATCAAATGTTTAAAGAAATTTAGAATTTAGCAGACGACATTTGCAATCTGACGCCAAAATGTTTAAAAGCGTAGCACTGAAATGGTTATGGTTTCCGCTTTACACTCAGAGGGCTGCAGATGGTTTGAGTAGTACCCTATCCAGTATTTACCCGAACCAAACAGTTTCATTGTCCATTTCCAGTTCCATCATTACAATCGTTATGATAAATTTACATGAGTTTGACGTTATTCATTAATGTGCAATTTAGAAATGTGTTACATCTAAACAACGACGATGTTTGGTAGAGGAAAAAAGGCATGTGGTTTGGTTTACTATTCTGTTTAATATATCAGTAAAAATATTTATAAGAGCTTGAAAATTAAAAAAGCAACAAAAACACCGTGCTAACGCCATAATACAGTACTCACCATCTTGCGGGGGTATAGTCCACCAAATTAAAGGTAAGGCAACTACACAGCAAATTCCTATCACGGCGAAGGGAAGTATAAATCCTCCGGCCTGAAATACACAGTAAGTTGTAAGTGATGATTAACATATAAACGTGTGTTAAATAGGGTTCAATGCAGTCATATGAGATAAAGTTGCGAATATGTTCAAAGATAAGACATTGATATAAGCACGCTCTGTTAACCTTTTTAACACTACAGATTGCTGTTAATGATTACTGCCGAATTTACAGATAGTTTGGATCCTGATCAGTCCCCACATAGCATTGGGCCTGGCCAGGGATCAAAACTGATTGACACTCACGTTCTACTTCTAAAATAAAAACTATTTTTAAAATAAAAACTGCACGAAAACAAATGCGTTTAATCAAAGTTTTGCATACATTTTAGTAGAAGACAGTTATTCAGTGTTGAAAGAGTTAAAAACTAACATTTATGATATTCGGACAAAGAGATGGTCGTTAGCATTTTGCATTTCTATATATCAATAACCTTTATAGTTAAATTTTAGAAACAATCGCAGGAAAATTCAATATGGCACAAAATAACAATGTACTACATCTTAACACGGTGGTCCCTTATTTTAGTAATTATATATAGCTTATCATGGGCGTAACACTGTAATCATGGTGAGTAATTTACGAATGCGACGTCATGGTTGCGTGTCTCCCAACGCTTTTTCAAGTTGAAAAAATGTCAGTTATTTCCATGGATTCTGGTGAGTCATGGATTAAATGCATAGGAGCGCGATTATATTAACTGAATGTATGTGTATAAATGGCATATTATTGAACGATCACTCAAACAAACAAACATACTCACAGAGTATAAAAATCCTCCAAGAGCGGGACCGGTTACCATGCCAACCCCTGTAAATATCTCACCAATACCCTGAAAAACAACACAAATTCTTACTTACAGTTCAACTCAATTCAAATTGTTTTATATCTCCTTTCGTACAAATACATACTAAACACTAGCACTTTCTTAAAACATATAACTTAATACATTTGTGAGGTCACACAGAGTTTTAATATGTACACATTCACATACGCACACAAAGAACTGCGCAATTTAGGGAGAGATCTGAATAATCAAACGAAATTTCGTTTTATGATAATATGACCTTTTTGTATTTCAAAAACTTCAAAAGTATCAATGATCGTACTTGCTTCTATATTTACGCCAAGTAATGTCCACATAACACGCCATTGGTGGCTTCATTTGAACATACTGAATAGTTAAAAATTTGTGTTTTCTTCCATATAAGGGAGTGAGTTTAAAATTGTTTATTTTAGCTCAATTATTCTGAATCCCGATGGCTTGAAGAAACACTTTCGAGTTAGTTTACTGGGTACAACTAGTACTTGGTGTCAATTAAGGTCAGGAGAATGTAGGGGAGTTGAATTTAGGTTATCATCATATATGATAATCTGACAATTAAGTTCTTGTGAGCGCACTATATCAAATGCAAAAGCCGTGTGCGTCGCCATTTTTATCACTGAGCTTGTATTATTTTCATGGATTGATAAGTTAAGTATGCACGTGCGCTTCTAAATTAAGAATGCACGTGCGCTTCTAAAGATTCAGACCGCTGTTGTTTACCTACCATAATGATATGGAAACCGTCTATCCATAAAGAGATAAAAAAAAAAACAATGTGTCTGTAAAAGTCCTACAAATATGCTGCATAATCGTTATCTCGAACCAATGTAGTTGCTAAGGCTGAGTGCTCAACCTGAGCTATGTCTTGGGCATGTTTATAGGACTGTAATATATTCTGATGATTTGAATTTAAGTCACATCGACAAAGTTCATGTAATATGGCGACATCGTTTAACGATGGTTGAATACCCATTAGTAGAACCACCTTCCTCTAAAACTTTATTGTAATAAATAGAATCCCTTGGCTTCTCCTGTGTGAAAAAAACTCATTAAAGAATGTTTGCGCAGATGTTAAGAAAAATGCGGTTCTAACTGCACTCAGTGTTGTTATTTGTCGTACAAAATATATGAGACACGTTAAACGACTGTTACTGGGTAGGCCACGTGCAAGAGGGGAAGGGTTGGGGAGGACTCCTGGGAAATTATCACCATATTTATACGATATGCAATTATTTCTTTGCAATATTTGTTGTAGGATTGCTACCAAATGGCATTCAACTAGATCAAATATCGCAATACGAGGTTTTTTTCTCATACTTCTTGCATTTAAATTGACACACTGATCACACTTTTACTAAACAATAATTCTCCAAGAGTAAAAGAAAAAAGAAAAAATAGAAACTAGAAACTAACCTTAGTAATTTTCAGTAGTTTTAGAAAAAACATCACTTCGTGACCAGAAGCTAATTGCTTACAAAAACATTGTAGAAGATAAGAGTATTTACTTATTGATCTATTCTACTAGTTTTTATATCATTTACTTATTGCATACCCACGTTTGTACTCCAACCTTCTGCCTTTTGACAAGTATAAGTATGTTCAGACTGGTCTTTAATTATTCATCCTTATTATAAACATGTATGATATAATGGTTAATATAACAGGTATGATGCCGATTGCCAATAAAATTGAGTTGAACTGAGTTGAGTGGAGTTAATTCTACTGTACGGTCTAAATGGAATGGTTCCCCGGCCCACTTGCACCAATGACGTGGGAAATAAAATATTGAAACAAAAAAAAGAGACAAATGCCTAGTCAGAAAATAATACAGCTAGGTAAATACTAAAAAACAAAGAATTTTCCTTGCATTACTCTATCGCAGATTCTACCTCTTAAGAGGAAAACCAACCTCTACACAGCCACCGCATATCTTAGGGTTTCCCAATGGGTTGTGTAGTGTAGTGTAGGGTAGTGTAGATTTTATACTGTATAACATTTTACAACTGTAAAACTACTTTCTTATTTTCTTCAGAAAGTTTTGAGACTTAGACTTACAAAAACTGTCGCTACATTGTCCGGGAAAGCCTTGACCAAGATAACAAACCCTGCATTACTGATCGCTGTGCATCCTAGGGCCAAGAGTATCCGAGTGACAAAACACATGGAAACAAAGACGACAATACCATCACTGGTATCTATACGATCGAGAATTCTGAAAATAAAAGTGTTCCATAATAAAAACAGTCTCTGAACTACCTAATATGCTACAAACAGTTTGCATTAAGCCATACAGTTTCTTATCAACACCATAAATTCAGTTTTAAAACACTCTGTAGTATTTACCCAAAGCAAAGCGTACAGCCTCCACATATGAATATCCCGGATATGTACATAAATTTGCTGCCGACAATAGGTAGCTGTAAAATAAACAAAATATATTTATTATAGCATATAACTTGTAATGTCATTAATAAATTATGTTGATTAAAGAATACTATTTTACTCATTTTCAATAACTTTATTATGATCTTCATGCAAAGTTTACTTGATAGTTTTATCTAAAGTCGTTTTGCCGATAAAGAATAAAATAATGAGTTAGAAATATATAGACACAGTAAAATTATCATCAGATATAGATATGTTTCATTTTGTTAGAAGTTGTCAGCGCTTCATTCATTGTTCATGTTCTCACTGTTTTTCTGTATTTCTTCATTATTGCCAATTGTCTTATTGTTTATCATGTATTTGTTCTTTGTATGTTGTAAGCAATGTTTATGTTTTCTTTTACTATTTTAGTCTAATTTATCATTACGTTATTTTCTAATGTACGCGAGTATTCTGCAGTAGCTTAAACATAGCGTTTTGATAACACGAGACAAATGAATTAAATATAAACTTACCAGTCTTCCAAACAACGGAGACGTGAGGAATTGTACGAGGGCAAAAACGCCAAAAATCCATCCGGAAATAGTGCTGTTCACGCCCTTATCATCTGCCTGTCACAAAAGCAAATTTTAAAAATTATTTCCCACATTACGCACGAGCCCAACACAATTCTGGCCATATAAAAATAAACTTATTCATTTAGCTTGAGCATCTAGAAAGCCATTTTTTTTATAAAACATGTTATCAAGTCCGTTTCCTGGGTAGAACCAGTATTGTATGAAGTCTAAAGAATAGTAAAATAGAGAAAGTCCTCTTCGTGGCTTGAACCAACATATTGAGCGAAAGGCGGAGACTTTATTCACTACTTATACGCAACTATAATAGAACTATTAGGAATACAACATGTTTAAATGCGGTATTTCTGACAATAACTACATGTAAAAATGAAAAAGGGATAGGTTCATGTTGGGTAAAAATGGCCTAATTGAATGTAAACTTGAGGCCATATTGGGAATTGTGTGAAGATATTCAAAACAACATGTTTAATGTTAAATATATCACCATGTTGCCATGGCAACCGTTTATTTTAGATAATGCAAAATGTTGAAATTTTGAGGTTTTTTACGAATGTTTACATGGTTTATTCATACAGTTGACTTTTTGATAACATAATAAGGGTTTTACAGTAAACAGTTTTCATCTATAACTTTTTCACATATCGGTTGTCATGGAAACATTTTTTTTATTTAAACAAAAACTCAAAACAGAACAAAAGATACTTCTGTTCCTTAATATGCAAATATCTCATCTATGGATATTTGTGTGCTGTGTCTTGTGCCTAGGTGTAGAGTTTCAACAAATTGTACTGACGCTACTATATAGATCAAATGGAAGTTGTTGATCACATAATATACATATGTTAAAGTTATATTGCTTTAAGCCAATCAATGAAATCCAAGTTTTAAGCTCTTATACCAATATAACAAAAAATGTTTTTATTCTTTTATCACTCAAATATTAGTTTACAAAGAGATAACTATGCACAGTCATCGTGCATGTATTCTGCTCACTTGCGTTCGTCGTGTAGAAAAACAAAACCTTGGTGTCTCCTGGTAAACCCATCGATGTTTCACAAGCCAGCTGGCTAGCTTCCTTTTAGTAAAAGGGTACCACAGACACACAGACACACACACACACACCTTCCCCTCCAAGCCGGATAAGAACCAACAATTCCCAGGGCGTTAAATAGCACTAAGCCATCCATACCCCCTCCACTCTTTATCAGTTCTTGGAAAGAGAAAGAAGACCCTCTTAGTTTATCTCAATACTTCAATACAACGTGATGCATATACATTGCAGGAAATGTTTTCGGAACTAAATGTACCTATATTAGACTATGAGATCCAACAAAATGGGAAAAGGGGGACCTGACTATATTATATATATAAGTCTTTTAAACACGGCATATATTTTTAAGTCGATGTACTTGCGTTCTTTTAAATTCGATATCTATCAAGAGATATTTACCTGAACAATGTTCAGAGGGACACATAGTTCCATTACAAAAAAGGGTGGCATATATTAGCCTGGAAATTACAGGGGTACATGTATTACATTATTAATTACATTAGGGAAGCTGTTTACGCGAAGCATTAATAACTGGTTAAAAAAAGGGCTGAGGAGTATCACGTGTATGAGGAATCACAGGCCGGATTTAGTCAGAACACGTGCAAAATATACAAAACATTTTCCTCCATAACGTACTCCCACGTATAATTAATGATAGAGAGAAACTGTTTAGTTGTAGATTTTAAGGAAGCATTTGACTTTGTAGGCAGGTATATGTTATGGTTCAAACTCATTAAGTATGGCATTCTTGTGAAAATACTAAACATTATCAAATCCATGCATACTAATATTAAATTAGAGTGAAACTGAAAATAGCTTCGTTGAGAAAATTGTCTTGTGTTCTTGACCTAGCTCAGAGTGAGTGCATTTCCCAATTTTTATTTTTCAATTATCTCAGTGACTTGGAAGAGACTTTTATTTAAAGGGATACGGAGGTCTTGATAAACACATGATACAAGTATTCTTAACTCTTTTATGCTGATGATATAGTTATATTTTCTAGAAATGAAGCTGGTTTGCAACAAGGTCTCTATTTGCTACATGAAAGAAACTAAGTGTTAATACTTTCAAAACAAATATCTTGCTTTTCAGAATATGAGGAAATATAAGATAAAATGCGTCAGTTACATAAAATCAACAAGTAATAGAAACGAAATAGTTAATAAATTATTTAATACATATTTGAGAATAGTTTTTACCACAGGCGAGGCATTTACTGGTCCATTATTAAGAGCCATATTTAAATTGATATCTTCTAGTAATGAATTTGTAAACTCATTGGGACAATTTATTAAACTTTTTAACCGATTTTGAATTATGGCGTATAACTATTTGGTGTTTCAGATGCAGACAATATCGAACGCGTTTTTTGCATACAAATATCAGGAGTGAGACATAAAATAATTTTATGGGGAACTTGGTAGAACTAATATCAAACAACATTTGATTATATCAATTGTACGATACTGGCTCAAATGTACCAATTACAGTGATCTCAAATATAATAAAAGTACATATAATATGATGTTGGCCGATATGTAGGGCACCCTATCAAAAAATTCTGGGCTACTTCAGTAATAGGTATTTGACAGAATCTTGGTTTATTTATGTATGGTAAGAGCAGTGTGTTGAAGACAAAACACATTTCTTACTTACTTTCAAACATAGATTAACTGACAATATTATACAAAAGTGGATCGAACAGATAGAAAACTCAAAGAGAGCGAGATCATAAAAATATCTTCAGAATTTGGATATAAAACTTATCTTGACAATATTACTGTAAGAGTTTTAGACAGTCTCTAATTAGGTTGAAACTATGAACCCATAGACTAAAAGTAGAAACTGGTTGAAACCCGAAAAAGCCACTTACACAGAAAGGAAATGCTTAGCCTGAAATTCATTAGCAGATGAATTTCTCTTTTTTGTTAAAATGCCTCCTGTTTAATGGCATTGTGGTCATATATGTCAGAGGATATTTTTTAAGAAAACCAAACAAATCGAAATTTGCAGAACTTCTTAAAAAATAATCAGTAATCACAGTAAGAAATCTTTCCATGTTGGCTTTCAAAAAGATTAAAAGGAGCAACAACTATAACTTTAACTTAAGGGAGAGAGAAAGAAAGATAGAAAGGAGGAAAATGCAAAGAAATCGAGAGAAAGATAGACAGAAAGGGGAATACCGAAAAAACGAGAAAAAGAAAGATAGACAGGGAACTACAAATAAATCGACAGAAAGAAAGAAAGGAGGAAAATAAAGAGAAATCGAAAGAAAGAAAGAGAGAGATAGAAAGGAAAGTACCTCGAAGACGAGAGAAAGATAGAAATAAATTGATAGTATTAATTGTTTATGTTCCAACCAACATTTTGTAAATGCCAATAAGCATAGAAGTATTATCAAGACTAGTTAGTGTTAGGCATGCATACCTGTGTTATAAGGTAGTTATTATGTCACGAAATATTCTAACCTATGCCATATTTGACAACACTATGTAAAATAAACTACTTTTTCATAAAGAAGAGCATTTCTCTCTCGGACGAGAATCATATTTCGCAATTAAGAACTTTTGGTACAAATATTTTTATACGTTCGTACTGATTAGAACCATTTTCAACTTCTATGTATTATGTCGAACATACAACTATCTATCGAACATACAACTATTTATTTCAATAGTTTTACATGTTTCTGTATAAATGTATGCTGTTTATACCACAGTTTGACAAATACAGACTTGTCATTGACATAGTGCTTATTTTACTGCACTGTATACTAAAAGGTCGAATGCCTTTGTATGAATTAATTAAACCATGAAGCCATAAAGCCATTGGGCTTTCCCAATCTTCTTGGAACACCTGGTATCTAGTGCAAATAGGTATCTCGGTAATATCTCATTAATAAAGGCTTCATGTGACATAAGCTATCCTCTACTCCATCTGTGTAAATATATATATATATAAGTATATACATTAAGTTGAGAACAACTATATCTAATCATAAATTCCATTACTATTGGCCTTGATTAAAGCCACTCACTATGTATTGTCATTTGCAGGAACACGAAAGGCATGTTATTAGCGCGTGGGCCGCGTGATTATGACTATTCATTTGTGGGTTGTTGTTTTGTTGTTGGTTTTTCTTTTTTAGTTTTTGTTGTGTGGGGGGGTATGGTTATCTTATAGTGATGTTTGTTTGTATTTTTTGTATTTGTTTCGTTTTTTTGTTGTTGTTGTTGTTGTTCCCTTTTTGCTTTATGTTTTGTTCAGCAAAATGTCTGGTGGCATCACACAGTAAAGTTTCGAATACCTATTAATATTTTTGTCCAATCTTAGACGTAGTTGTTTCTAGTTTTATTCTGGCAATGTTGCTGTGACGTAAATTTTAAACCTACAAGTAGCCACAGCAGCCTTATCATAACGGTAATTATTTAACTTTATTTATTTAAACGTTACGTAACTAGAGTCGAACGGTCAAAGATGGGAATAATTTCTACGAACGCTTGTAAAATATTAATTGTTCTAAGATAACTATTCCGCGTCACATTGTAACACAGTAGACATAATATCATAAATCGTGGTGGGTGAAAAACGTAAACCCCTTTAAGGGTAACAGGCACATGAAGTAAGTTTGTCGTGATGGATGAAATTTTTTTAACATTTTCCAAATGCAAGAGAGAAATACATAATTTATTCTATTCTATAGGTATAGATTTTGAAAGTTACTAGTGTGCATGATAAAGGTTTTCTTCTTTTTTTATAGTGTTAATACTTGCACATTCAGCATTAACTCTTTCGACGCCAATTTTCCGGTGAAACGGAACTCTCAGCGCCAAATACTATTTAGCAGAGTTCATGTAAACGCACTATATGCTCACTAAAATTTTCACGTTTTTTTTTTAAATATTTCTTAAATCTATTTTTAATTATTTAATCATAATTAACCTTAGGTCATACATGACATTGAAATGACCTTGGCCTTGGACAACTTACTCGCCAAGCGGCAATATTGGCGGTGGGACGAAAATCACCTATCGGCGAGTTTGGCGCCGAAAGAATTAATGAGTGACGATGTCCTAAAACAAAGAAATATTGCGCTGTATACAGCAAATACTCACCTCTATGGGAAAGAATGGGGCCAGTATTGACAAACTGAGAAAACTGAGTAAGTTTGTAATACTAGTACTGGCTAAAATTACTTTTTGTGTTCGAGATAATGCAGAAAATTTAAATGGTGTATCTTCCTCGGTTTCACTTTTGTCACAAGGTGCACTGTGTTCACCGGAAGTTCGTGATAAACTATCGTTAGAGTTTCTTGAAGGGTGTTCTGTATTTTTAGTTTGAGGTATTCGTGCATTTCCTTCAGCCAGCGGCCATGTAGCCCCGGCATGAAATTGTTCATTTTTCCCTTTATAAAAGAAGGAATCCGAATTGTGTCCGCTGTCACCTGATCTTGTCACGTGACTTGAATCAGGATCCGAGTTCATTTGGTCTGCTTCGTCAAACAACGGCGACCTATCGCTTTTGTAATCACTATCCGGAGTATTATCTTCACGATTTGATCTACTTAAAGTACACGTTTTATCTGATTTGACATTATCAACATCGTCCGATGTCCGTTTAATAGCATTATTGTTATCTACACAGTGAACAGTACCGTATCCCTTGTCTGTGACATGTGATTGTGATGAATAATAATTTCCGGCGTTTCCCGAATCGTCATATCCTGTATTTTCCATTTCAAGATGGCGTCATTCCAAACTCGCATGGACTGTTGTGTTGTGAATCTAGAAAACAAATATTTATTAATAGCATATAAAGCTAAAGTTTATGGAAACTGAGGCAGAAACAAATTGTAATATATCACGCATTTTATCTGCAGAATTTTCATTTAAGTATATTTGTTCAAGAATAATTATTGGCATATCATACAGTGATAGAAACATTTAACGCACAATTTCATAGAAATGTTTTTTTCTCATAACAATCCACATTTCAAAATACTATAGCATTGGCTATATATCAAATGTACTTAACCGAGTACTAAAGTAAAATATTAAAAACAGTGTTTCAGGTTGATTATGACATAGATCGTAAATCTTAAACCTTCGAACAAAAACCAGAGACAATTTTTAAACTTGTCTTTAAGTTAACGGCATGTTGCAATAAATACAACGGTTGACGTTGTTTCCAGAAATGTCCAACGTTTTCCGATAAAACCTATTTTCTTACAGAAAGTATCAATGATTTGATTTGCGATGATCAGGAAAACTTCGTGCGCATAAAGGAAATGAAATGCACAGTGGCTTTAAAATGTTTGACCTCAAAATAAAAACAAATACAATGTCAATCCTGTCAATCCTTATCATAAACAACGAATTTCAACAGCATAGTTAAAACTGTTCCATTTTGCACCAGTTACTCAACCGGTTTCTTAAAACCAAAGAACATTTTTTTTACCATCAAGTTTACTGAAGTAATGCCACGGTCATTAGCTGCCAAAGAAAGATCAGCCTATTTATGCACATTCCATGCTTAAGGATAAATTCTATTTTTATAAAGGCGGGTCCTCATTTGGCCCAAAGGCCATTCTTAATGAAACTTGGCATGTAATACGTTATACTACAGACAGTACCGAATATAATATTTTCTAAGCATGATTATTGATTTTTAATGTTATGTAATAGTATGCTTATTTTGCACTAAATTCTCAGAATTCAATATGATTTTTGATGTAATTTTAGTAGAGATTCCAATGCTTCGTTTGATTTATTGATAATTCAATTCCACAAACACATTCTGGAATTATTGAAAACTTAAAGAAAAAATATGAAATACAATTTGATTTTTCAGAAATACTTTTCAGGTATTTCGAAATATATTAATATGTTACAGAAAATGTCTTTTCACCGTTCCTTCTCAAAAGTAAGTTTCTGGTGTTTACAACATGACTGACAAGTTTAGTAAAAATTGAAGTCCGGGAGGAAAGTCTAATTAAGGGATAACCGCGCCGTCCTTGAAGATTTGCTGACGTATACCGGTGGTTTATATGTCACAAATTTAGTTTTACATGCGACGCGTTAGCGGAGCATGTAAAACGGTTATTATCGACATATAAACCACCGATATACGTCGGCAAATCTTAAAGGACGGTGCGGTTATCCCTATTCTAATGCAAACTAATAAAACGTGTTTTGTAACGCTCTCAGTACTTTGATGACATTCCATTCAAACGGTTC
>JAULCC010301024.1:0-12058 GCA_032358795.1 Nuttallia obscurata | reverse complement strand
ATTTTATTTTATATTATCCCTTGATGATGTAAATTGGTTTGCTTAAGAACGATCAACCAGTTTATTTCAGAACAGTGCTTATTGTTATTATTTTTCGGAAACTGGTTTTTTAGAAGAATATGTTGTAGGCTTAAGGGCAGCCTAGAAAACAAAGGCAAAGAAAATATAGAGATTTCAGATTAATTACATAGAAAAGAAAATTGATTTCATTGTACCAAAAGTACAGTTTCTCAAAGGTGTGAAAAAGATGTTTCTAGTCGAATATTTATCTTGATCATTACAACTGTTGCAAGAAGTGACCCACAATAGGAAGTATATAAAGTATGTGTTAAGAAAGGTGCAAACTTATTCTTTCATACAAGTAGTTAATTGGTAGAGTTATGGATAAGTCGCTTCATTTGAGAGACTTGAAAATGAATCGCTGAAATTCCGTACGGACACGTTCAAAGATTCCAGTCGAAACACCTAAAATTATAACAAATATAGAATGGTTATACAAGATATACTGTTATATTTCGGATGTTTGCATATCATAAATAAGTTTGTTCAGCGTATATATGTATATTAATTCAGCACATGGTAAAAATGTATAAAGCTTCAAAATACTTTTTTCGGCGCAATATAGCTTTTGTGTGCTGACGTGCCGTAAAACCCCATTTCACTCACCAACTCACTCAAAATACTTTTTACAGAGCGTATTTTCATCATTAACTTCAATTTCCGAAAAAACACTTCAGCCTTTTAACTTATTCAACGGACACCTTTCAATGATTAAAATATACTCAGTACACTGAAGAGGTGTACTCCGTTCACTGTTTACGAAACACTGACTATACTTATCACATTACCTGAGTTAAAAACCAATGTGATTATCTTCCAAGTTTCTGTAAAATTATTGACATGCTTTTAGCGTATAGAAACTTAATCATTACTGAATGGAATCATCGAATTAGAACTCTGTAGTTTGACGATATCAGGCCAGTGTATTGAAACACTTGTCACATGCAGGTCTTCGTACGTGGGCAACCTTTTCTTTTGCCGGTTTACTGGCACTTTGAACCAAACAACATCAGCATTTTGAGGTCTTTGCATACCTAGACATGTTAATACATAAAATACAGATACATCATTGTTTTCAAAACAACAGGTTTTAACAAAACCATATAAAACATATTTAGTGTATATGAAAAAAAAGATAAATCCGTTTGTATTAGAATTCCAACACCTTTGCTCTGTAACACAGCAAATGTGATATTGTCCGATTAACGTCAAATAACAAACGAAGTGTAGAAAATCAAAACTGGGACTGTTACACTGAAAGAGCGTCTAGCGAATATTGTCCGAAGTCTGAAACTCTTGTAAAAATATCCATCGAGGATTTCACGTTGCGATATGATTTCTTCCAACAAGATATTGTTATTTTTTATTCGGAATTTTACGTCGCTTAAACAGTATTTCAGTCACATCGCGACGTCCAACTCATTTCAGGTGGAGGAAGACCCCGGGGGACCCCTGTGCACTATTTCAGGCACAGAGTGCACCCAGGTAGAACCACCGACCTACCGCAAGCCAGCTGGAAGGCTTCCTCACATGAAAAATCCGGAGTGCTCAGACTGGGATTCGAACCCACAGCGGTGAGGGGCTAAGAGATTGCAAGTCAACAAATTAATAAAAAACAGGTGATACGTGTTGTATTTTTAACAAAATGAACTACATTGCGTTGGATTAATACATACAGTATTTATACAAATCCTGTTCGAGAGCGTCGAAAAGGAGGTGTTTGGCCCGGTATCTAGTTGTTTCTCCACCCGGGTTCGAACCTCTTTTAGTCATTGTGCAAAATTCCTCTTTCTTTGTTGTACCGATACTACTTAAGGTCTTTGAGATCGCAGCAGATATTGTTTCTTTCTCATAACCTTCATTAGTTTTTAGATACTGGTCCTTCTCGGGAAACAGACTCGAAACTGTTTCTATAAGCCAAAAGATCTCTATATAATAACGCTAAAACAAAGACATTCAACCGAAATATTTATTTAAGTGAAAAACATTTTTTGGCATCATTGGTGATATCGGTTCATGTAATATACTCTTATAAGATAAAAATTACATGCCAGCGGGAATGTAGAATTCAAGCAAGGAATAGATATCAGCTATTTAATAAAAGTAAAGACTTTATTTAAAGGCTTTTAATTTCTCTTAATCACTAGTATCGGACACATCCTCAGTCCATAAAGAGTCCGTTAACCCTAGTAAAATCAAATTGCCTTTCCATTCGCAATGGTTAATTTCTTCCTTGTCGATGTGTTTTCAGAATTGCAAAACTCAAGGTTATTCCCTGTGCATTCGTTATATTTAATACAAATAAAACAATGCACAACTTGGCGATGTACTTGCAATCGCTTCTTAATTTATTGGCCGTGTTTCCAATTTGTATAATTTATGTTCTGGTTCAATTTGATTTAAATTCTTGTGATAGTTCCGATAACATATAATTGGACTATTTTCGTCGCAAACTATAATATAGCGTTTTTGACGATACAAACTTTGAACTTACAAATAATTACAGGAATAAAAAACAAGAAACCAAGTCACTTCTTGTAGAAAATTTACGGCAAAAAAAACAATATTTTCAAGAATAAACTTAAAAACCGGATAGTTTTTAAAGTTGCATATTGACCAACACGCTTGCATAGTCAATATGAATTGTATTTAATCAGCAGTTGTATGCGAGGGCGCAATGACGTAGTGGATATGGTGTCTGAGTTGCGTTCAGGAGGTTGCTGCTCCGAGCTCCGAACGGATCCTTTCTGCTGACGCCAAGTACTAGTTCTAACCAGGAAACGAACTCGTAATGTTTCTACATGCCATAGGCTTTCAAAAGAAGCGGGCTAAAAAAATTAAGTCATTGCTAAAACCTTTTTGCGCTTACTTTTATTAATCCTTTTATTAAAAACCAATACTTATAAACTATTCAGATATAAATAAAATTCACCTTGACTCTGCAAGTGTGTTGTTCTTTGTAAGCGTATGTGCAAGTGTGAGCATAATTGATAAACTCTGAGTGACCTCACCTATGATTTAAGTTATATGTATTTAAAACATCCTCAAAGTCTTCGTATTTCTTTGTTCAAAATGAGGAAATAAAGAAATTTGAACTGAATTTGAACTGACTATAAAAAATACGTAGAAACGACAACCCAAAAAAAAGATGTTTTGTAAATAATCAGTAATTAGTTTGCTATAACACGAATATAAATGATCTTAACCTTTTATTCATATACAGTAAGGTAATTGCTTAGAAAACTCAGACCAATGGCCATAAACATTTTTACACACATTCAAGTCAATGGTCGATAACTTTGTGCACATACGGTAAGGAATTTGCTTTAAACTACACGCCAATGTACATTAACTTTTGTACATAAGCAGTCAGAATATTGCAAAGAAACTCCCGCCAAATATTTAAAAAAAATCTCTATATATAGTCAGGATAATGCTACGAAAGCTCAGGTCAATGTAAGTTAACCTTTTTTCATACAGCTGTGCCGGTGTGCTCACTTTTTCATGTTTCATGTGAGATATATTACAATCTAAAAATATGCAAATCCCTGGATGGGGGAAGTTCACATCATTTGTCTGGGAAACCATACATTTTATAATATAAGTAAGAAATAAAGGGTAAATATATAAAGTTGTCAAGCAAATGCCATGAAATACGAATTTACATACAAAAATGTACAAAGTCGGCAGTTATTCTTCACAGTTTTTCTATTCATACTAACCTAACCTAACCTAACCTAGGAAACCTGGCTTATTTTTTTGATTACGTGAAATTTACACTATTGTTTCAGCCTTACCATGCTAAATATATTCAGTGGACTTCTCTTAAGTTAATGTTGGTAATTTTATTTTTGTATTTCTATTTATATTGCATCTGATTTGTCTAGTTAATTATTTATTTATATATATCTGCTTCAGTTATATCGAACTCTCCATATATATATTAACACATGTGAGTGGCAGATGATAATACCGATCAAACGTTACGGATGAGATGCTGGTTTTGAACCAGCGATTTTATGCCTCGAATGATATAACCACACTGCCCGGCCATTGGGTAGAGGAACCTGCACGAGTTGTCTGTTCGACACAACTTTTATTAAACGAGGTCAGGAAAATGTTATCAAGCGAGCCTTTGACGAGCCTGGTAAATTTTGAATGAACGAGTTTAATAACTTTGATACGGAATAACAACTAGTAAAGGATTCTTTTTTTCACGTGACAATACATCAAGAGGTAGGTAAGATGTTTCTTATTTGTTTTAAATAAATAGATAATCCAGTTAAGTCTTTGACATCATTTGTCGCCATACATCCTACATTACAACTTCAAATGCCGGTTATCTTATACGTAACTAAGCACAGAGTTCACCCGGGTAGAACAACCGATCTACCGCAAACCAGCTGGAATTATCCGAAGTGCCCAGACCGGGATTCAAACTCACAGCGGTGAGGGGCTGAGAGATTGCAAGTCAATTACTATAACCACTCCGCCACGAAGGCTCCTTTTCCGTCTGAACCTTGTCATTTGCCAGCTTTTTATTGGTTTTGTTCGATGCGAAATTTTCATTGGACATTGGGGGTTTTCAGGATTTCATTTTCAGTGTCTTCCCGAAAGCTCAACATCATGTATGATTCCTTTTTTTGCGAAAACAAATCATCCTCATATTCTACATTAACAGAACATATATACTTCTGTAAGCCACATAATGCAATCCTTGCGTGCAATACTCATTCAAAGAGTATACAACTTATGATTTAAGACAACTAAGCCACGCCGATGTTTGATTCAACAATCTTCAAATAAACTGAAAATGAAATACATATTGATCTCGAAAATAGTGCAAAATTCAAAGCAGCTTAAGCATATAACCTAAGGGGAAAAAATAGAAAATGAGACAGATCTTATGTGCCACTATTATCAGCATTACAGGTAAATAGAAGTACGCAACACTCACAAAGCTGTAGATTCTGCATATATTCTCCCATTGAAGGAAAGGAATTTTCCCATGTAGGACAAACCTATCTTACATGTCACTTGACTTGCCACCTTAGAAATAGGTAAATTCTTGTTAATGGTAGAAAAAATATCCATCATTTCGTTTATACATGTAGGAAAGGAATATCCCATCCTAGGGTTCAGACATTTACACTGTGACTCAGAAAACCTCGTTCCTAAGCAGATATCTGACCGTCTGAATGAATACTTATGGTGGAGTCCTATATTGCAGTATGGCTAAGTGCTACTTGTCTGTCTGCGTATTCGCTCATTTATTTATCAATCCCTATGTACTTATAATTAGACAGTGATGTGATTAAACGCAGGCCAACATGTAAGCGTGCCAAAGTGATTTAGGTATATTTGAAAAAACAACACATGAAAGTGTACAGTATTAAAGATTGTGAATGCTTAAAAGAGTCTATGTATACATGTTGCACTTACTCAGTAAAAGTTATCTAACTATTCCTGGAGAAAAACAAATCTGACTTTCGAGGTCACAATTCAGACACAAATATATGTCTATTGTTTCTATTATATACTTGTATACTTATATCCAGCAACAAGCTGAAGAAGATTAAATCGAGTAAATTTATTGAACATGTGAGACGAATGGTAGGATTTATTTCTCTTTTCTTTTTACACAAATCGTACTTGTTTTCTATCTCATACTCTGGATTTATTTGTGATATATATTATTTTCACTTGAGTTTTCATTTTCATTTGAAGTATTTTCATTTTAGGATTGACTAGTAGGTTAAATTTATAATGATTAATGTAAAGATCTATTAAAATGTTACTTATTAATGTCTTTATGAACGCATAAACACAGACACGCCTCCTCCAGTATTGTTATGTAGGTTAGATAAATAATCGAACATAGATCAATTTGCATGAGACCAACTACATATATTATTTCAGGTAAGACTGTATATTCCACAATCAGTATGTACTCGTTCGTAAATCTAAACTGTTCAAATATAAATATCTCTCCCTTTCAAATATGCACTTTAAGTAATTTTAAACAACTTAATTGATTTTCTGACCGGCATGTTCGGAAGTCAATGATGAATGGTCAATTTTCTGAATACGAAGAGAACATTGTCCGCGTGAAATTTCCCATATTAACAGAAATATTTTCTGATCAACTAGTTAAAAATGTATTTGACTAATTTGGAAGAAGAAATGACTCTTTATTTGCCAAAGCAAACAACTGAAATTAAAGACGAAGACATTTAGATATAAAAGTCAGATAGTACATATATGTAGATATAACATAAGGATGGAAAGAAATATATTTCCATAAAAGCTGTAGACATTTAAATTTCTAGACTCATTGGATACCTAAATATATATAAACAATCTGACTAAAAGATCTACCGGTTGTCTCATTGGTTGAGCGCACACTTCCTATGCGAGGGACCTTGAGTTTAATCTCCGGTAGAGTCAAACCAAAAACTAACTTAAAAACTGGTACTTAAAACTTTTCCTCCTTGGACCGAAGGATTTCGCGTCAACATTTCGACTTGTTCGTTGGTGTAGGATAAAGTTACCATCCGGGGTTTAAATCACTGTGTAGTAGTGCTATACACAGGGTACGTAAAAGAATCAGAGAGGTCTACAGAATATTCTTCTATATCCCGTTCCCTAGTTTTGTGACGTCCGTTAGTCCTCGATAGCTTGAAGGTACTCAAACAAACAAGCACAAAATTATCAGATACCTCATTTTCACTTTATTTAAAAGTTTGCATTTCTGACAGTGTTTCTTACCTACACTACCTAGTGTTCAACTTCTTGTCAATAACTAAATGAAAGTATAACTGAAGGAGAAATGCATAACTAACACAGCACGTAAACACACTTCGACATGTAGAAACAGCAGACGATCGCAATAAAACTACTAAAACTGCGCCCCAATAAAACCGTTCGGGCCATTTCCGCATCTTTCTTTCGTGCGATGGAATTAAATTTGAGAAAATAATCTGTCAAGAGATTGTCAATCAAAGTTGGATCAAATTATGGGACGAGTTGCACAGAAATCTGCATTGAAACTCATCAATCTCGAGGGTTAGTTTTCCTGTAAAATTGTAAAGCTCAGAGAATCAATCAAAGCTATTCCATCAAAGCCTGTTTCCACCCGAGACAAATATAGAAGACTCAATGATCTTTTTTTTTTATCAACGCTAATGATCAAGGATTTGATCAGTCAGGACATCTTTCCCATAGCAATTGTTGTGTAAACTTATATTTCTCTTATTTTTCACATGAAATTACATTACCTTAATACAAGATAAAAATCTAAACTAGCAAATAAAAGACATTTTAGATACCATAAACAAACCTGATTTCCACCGTTTTGTCGTTATAAAAATCTTTGACGAATTGAACTGAGGCAAACACATGCGCGCATTTCATTTTTATGTTTAAAACTGAACGGTGAAAAAAGGATTACAAATGGGTTAATTTAAAATCATTTGGAAAAGCCTTTCGAAGGAAAATGGACGTTAGACATTTCGACTATGTGTTTTTTATAGAACACATTGTTTTTCAGCTGTTTTTGTCATAACTAGAACCAAATATATTTCCGATGTCATATTTGAACTAATTCTACACGACAAAGATCAATTAATACAGAAAAGTGTATTTATTTGTTTTGCTTTTGCAAAAACGAATGTCTTCTTTAAAAGTTTTGTCTCATGGGACTTAAAAACAAATGAGCAAAATTATATTTAGAATATTACGTTTGACATAACTTTAGAAAAGGCACAACCGGTTTGCTGTATCAAGCTGACGAACAGCCGCACAAATATATCCGCAAACGTATATCGTTATCTAATGTACATTGATAGACATTGATAGACAGTGACTTACATTGATAGATAGTGACGTCATAAGTATTGGCTCATTTCCAGAATCTATCTAATTTGAAGTAATTCTTCATTTAATTAATATATATCCTTGTGTAGGTAATCAAATCAGTTAAATTTTGTAATTCAATTTTGAACAGCAAACCACTTATTTATTTCAATAAGTTTGTTTCAAATGAAATAGATGAAATTGTTTTGGAACTACGTTTTTTCTTGTTATTGACATGGTTACATTCTCTTTATATCAAAGCACTAAAGTGCTTAGGGTTCAAATAAGTTTTTCTGCCTAAAATACTTGTTTCTTACATTCTTGGACATGGTATATTGGAAAAATAAAACTCGTTGTCAGAAACTGTACAAAACTAAGCAGATAATGGTAGAACCGTAGAACAATGTAGATATACAATTGCCCTGTACGCTAAACAAATCTATCAAACCCTTGCCCATTTCACTGCAAAAGATGAAATAAAATATGTTAAAACTAAACAGTATGGGTTTACAATTAAACTGTCCCCTAAATAAAACTAGCAAACCCCTAAGACAATATGCGTTGACAATTATACTGTCCGCTAAATAATACTAGCAAACCCCTAGGACACTATGGGTTCACAATTATACTATCCCCTAAATAGTACTGGCAAAATCCTACGACAATAGTGATTTACAATTATACTGTCCGATAAATGTTATTGGCTTAGGACAATAGGACCCAAGTACAATATGGGTTTATAATTTTACTGTCCGCTGAATAATACAGGCCAAACTTTAGGATATTATGGGTTAACAATTATACTGCTCGCTAAACAATACTGGCAAAACACTAAGACGATATGGGGTTACATTGATATTGTACGCTAAACAATACTGCAAACCCTAGGACAATATGGGTTTACAAATGCACTGTGCGCTTAACAAAACTTTAAAACCCTAGGACAATACGGATTTACAATTGCACTTATATTTTGGATATGAAACTTAACCTAACACAGCAGACAACCTTACAGTTTTTCATGAAAATGTAGACTTTCTACTGTCGAACAAAGGGCTTGACCCCATCGATACATTTTGTCCAAAAGTATATAAACTTTCAGTAAACTCAATTTAAACAGTTTCACTGCTGTAGAAATATATACAAATCGATCGACATACAATAGGAATTAGCTTGTTGTAGAAGGATCATAGTATGACAAAATAAACAGTTAATTCATAATAAACAGCGAATGGTTACATCTTGTATGGATCTTTTTGTGTTGGTCCAAAAGACCATCAGTTATGAATACATTATATATGGAAATGTGATGTAAATGATACACAGTCCGCTCACAATTCTCGCAAAATCAAACGCCAATATAGGTTAGCATTTACGTTATCCTCTCACAATACTAGCATACCCCATGACATTATATGTTTAGAATTACATGGGTCACCTAGAATTCTCGAAAATCCCAACAACTAAATCGATTTAATATTAACCGCACTCACATAAATTAAGCGAACCTATGATAGAATATGGTATCAATAACTTTCGATCCACCATACTAGAAAACCCTCACGACAATATTGTTTTTTTCAGTTACAACAATTTCCTGAATGGAAATTGTACAAAGCTATACAAGTTTGTTAATATATATTTCTATGTTATCTTTTGATCGATCAACGAAACCTTAACCTGGAAGCCTATCCTGCAACTATTGTTTTTAAAACAGACGATGCCATGCTCCAGTTTGATTGACAGCCAATCGTGTTGTAACATGTGCGTGTACAGAGCAACGAATATAACAAAAATCACTTTTAACCATTTTCCGTCAATAGGGTTCACAAAATCTGTTTTAAATTGACAGTGGTTTTGCTTGAAAATGTTACAATGCTATCCCATAAATACGCAAAATTTATCGACAGAAAGAAGACACAGAAGCTCCATGTCGCCGTTTATAAAAGAATTAGCCATTAGCACACATGGTCGCGTTTAAAGAATAGTTCAATACCATTAAATACATTGAACGGGTTTTTCCCTAAACAAAGACTAATTGTCAGTTATGAATTGTTTCATTTCACGCAGTGTGACCTTATTCATCTTTAATATACCAAAATGAAAATCACTTTAGATATGTCTAGATGCCTGATATATGAAAACATGAAATAGGTCTTTGGTATCTGATGTGTTTTCTGATGAAATTTACCATAAGCCACTCGTATCAATCATTATTAGTACAAGATTATTGAATTAAACATCATGTCATGTTCACAGCATTAGATATACATTCAATGAATAGAATACTAGCAAAAAGGTTAGTTGTAACAATGAAAAACATGTACATGTATTGTGATATGGACGCAGTGATATATGAAAATGTTAGGAATAAAAAATCAGAAGAGTAGAATTTAAAATCCTTAACGAATAAAACGTTTTGTTACCGTTTACATTGTTGTTGTTTTTTAAGTATGCCAGAATCTCTTATATTATTTGCAAAGAATGTAGATTTTGCTAAACTATAAAGTGTTTGGTTTTAGTAACATGATGTGAGAAATTCGACTTTTTGTCATTGTAGGCCAGCGGATATACCGCTTCAAATATTTACATTTTACGTACATTTATATTTTAAGGATGTAGTCTGTGACGTTTAAGCACTCTGTATTTTCTCTGCAAGTAATACATAGTCTCATTTATATATAACGCTGTAGAAACATCGCATTGTAGCCAACCCTTATCTCAATGTACACCACTGAAAACAGAGCAAGTATACAAAACTTTTGAAAAAAAACACATTCCTTTATGTATGAGACAATGACTGTATTTGACTGTTTGTTTTTGTTGCGATTGCTGGATTCGTTGTGAAATTTTCTATTCGACTGGGAATTCGACTTTTCCAGTTGAAAACGCTTCGTCGAACATTAGAGGCTAGCGTTAACTTAATTAAGCTACTAAAAAAGCATGGCGTCCAACACATCCAACGAGCAGACAAGAAAAGAGTGAGGTGCTCTAAAAGTTAAATCATAAGTCTTGTTTTATACCGACTGTTATAAAACCACACCTATAGATTAAGAACATAAATAATCCAAAAATGGAATTCTGCTGCTCTTGGTATTTGTATTATTCCGCAAATACATGTTTGCCTTTTGCTGTGTAGTCAAACGAAGCGTACCACGACCTTTACGTATCGGAGCGTACAAAAAATGTGTTATATTTATATAGACACCAATTATTACTCTCATTTGATTATTGTTTTATTTTTACTTATATTTCTTTTATACATGTTAAGTTGAATATTCTTTTTTTCAAATACTTTTGGATAAAAATATCTCCGTATTCCAATGCGCATGCAAAACTGGCAACAAACCCGGAAGCAAATTATTTTCGTTAATATTCTTTTGTATTCGACTGTTACAAAATCCTCGACAACATGAATCTGCTGCGCAGTGGCTCCGCCAACTTTTTCGTTGACAACAAAATCCGCCAGTCGAATACGGCCAATACATTATACACATCACTCCTTTCTCCGCCATTGATGAAATATATGTTTCTTTTACCACTTTCAAGTCCGTGTAAGACTGAATTATATTAATAATTATGTTATATCATGTGATATGTTAATTGATATTCTTATATTTTCTATATATATTATGCAATTGTCATTGTTGATAATATGACGAAGTGGAAACAACTGTTTCTAACGTTGTATAGCTTGTAGTTCAATCCATTTGTAAATGTTTAATTAATTTATATGATTCGTGGTCGAATGTATATGTAACATGGGCAATAAAATATTATTTAACTATATCCTGTGTAGGGTCAGCGACAAACCCAATATTTGATGTAAATTTTCGACCACATTAAACATACATATCTACAGTTATATTGTAATCTCTTTATAGGGTAATACTTGGGTAAAAAATGATTAAATTGACGTCATGGGGAAGGGGGTAAATTGAGGTTACACGAAAACAAGTTTTTAGACAGCGATTGAAATCGATTCGGACCAAACTTGATTTATACTCATTTTAAAATGTATTTTAAAGGATGTTAACCATCAAACTCATTGATCCTTTATTCGTTTGTTTGTTTGTTTGTTTATTTGGAATTTAACGTCGCTTTAACGGTATTTCAGTCATATCGCGACGTCCAGCTCATTACA
>JAULCC010300913.1:0-10502 GCA_032358795.1 Nuttallia obscurata | reverse complement strand
GTTAAATTCCAAAACAAACAAACTAAGATAACAACAAAGAACTTATCTTATCTTATCTTAGTTATCTTAGTAAAATATGTATTCAGCTAGATTGATTGGGTTTGGAATAAAGTACAGAAAGAATGTGTCAGTGTTGTGACCTAAGGTGAATTGTATATCTCTTTTAAATGACGTCAGTTTTAAGGTGCTGGTACATATAATCATACGTAAGGATACGTTCTAGTATGTTTAAACGTGTTACATTTTTCAGTTCAATTAGTACATAACAGATATTCAACGAAGGTCACAATAATTTATAAGCATACGTAATTCTTAAAACAACTCCGTAAAAGATTAATTCTTTAAATAATTTTCAGATTGGCGTTCACTAACTACACTTGGTCACTTATTACGTAAAAGTTTGGTGATTGGCTACTACTATGTGTAGGATTTTACTACACTCACATAGTAAAAGGTTGGTGAATGGCTATTACTATGTGAGAGATTTTATTAAAATCACATAGTAAAAGGTTGGTGAATGGCTATTACTATGTGAGAGATTTGATTAAAATCACATAGTAAAAGGTTGTTGAATGGCTATTACTATGTGAGAGATTTGACTAAAATCACATAGTAAAGGATTGGTGATTGGCTATTACTATGTGAGGGATTTATGAGGAATTTGTTTTCAGACAAATACGTAAAAGTTTGGTGATTGGCTATTACTGTGTGAGGGATTTGTTTTCAGATAACTGACTACACTCACTACGTAAAGGGTTGATGATTTACTCTTAATATGTGAGGATTTTTTTTCAGATAATTTACTGAGGTGTTCCAAATGATATATGTTACCGCTTTCCAACCACTCGACACTCCACGATCGATTTCGGTAACCTACATCTAATCTCGGATATATGACGGTTAGTAATATGAACAGAACAGAACATATGCTTTATTTCTATACGGACTAAAACAAGTGTTTTTCATCCATAACATGATTATATCAATGATAAATCAAAAACAGTTCTCACAAAATATCTGTACATACAAATTCGGTATTATTATTTCATATGAACTAAGAAATGTGAGTAAAACATAAATATATTAATTGAGAGTAATACATAAATATATTCATTGGTGTGGTTATTCAAAATATTATTACGAAATGTGATGGCACAATTAATGTGACAGGCCAGGCTATTCACAGTCTGTTTATCTGTTGATTTTAAAAGTCCACAAAATGTAACCATACTAGGATTTTTTACATAATATTCTCCTATATATCTCTTTCTCACCGCTCTATATTTTTCACACTTAACAATAAAATGGTACTCGTTTTCTACATCTCCCTTTCCACATATGACACAGAGTCTTTTGTTTCGTTCTATTCTATCCTTACTATATCGACCAGCTTGTATTCGTAAATTATTGGCAGATAGTCTAATCCGGGTCAAAACCATTCTGTAGCTTTTATTTTTACACGAATTTTAATACTGTTCGTACCCAAAACTTTCTTTTATCTCTTTATACAATAACACTTCTTGGTTACTGTGGACATCGCGTGACCAGATCTGAATAAAAAGATCTATTAATCTCTGTTTAAAAATGGGTAAAACATATTTTGGATTCACGAGATGAGGATATTGCCTTACATATGCAAAGCCATTACTACATAACAGTTGTTTAACTTGAGCAGCCCAGTTCGAGTGACCTTTTCCTATGTCGTCCATTAAACACTGATAGGCATATTTAACAATACAATTGTCGGCAGTTATCACTTTCCACCAGTACTTCAATATTTTGACATGCCTACCAATGGATAACGAGGAACTTCCCAATTTACCGTAAACAGCAGAATTGCTCGTAGTGAGTTGTACTCCTATAACTCTTTTACAAAATTTCATATGCAGGAGTTCTATCGCCTCACTCTAAAAAGCCACATATATTTCTGATGAATAATTTAAAATAGATGATACAAACGAGTCAAAGAGCTGACACATTGTCTTTGGAGAAAACATAAAATCTTCTGTATTATAAAACAATATATTTATAGCTTCCAATGCTTTTCCCGCAATCATTTGTTGGTTTTGATAAAAAGAACCGTTAAAATTCAGCACTACATCCAAGTAATTAAAATTTTCCACAATATCAATGTTTGAGACTTTGTTTGTCCATTTTTCATCTTGACGCAAACGGCCTCGTTTGCGGAAAACCATGACTTATGTTTTTTCAGTGTTCACTTGAAGTCCCCATCGATCACAGTAATTACTGAGATTGTCTAAACTAATCTGAAGATCTTCAGTTGTCTCCCCTAATATCACCATATCGTCTGCATACATTAATAATAACAAAGAGATGTCATAAATGTTAACATCAGAGCTTCCGTTGTGATTTAAATATATTTCTAAGTCTTCCACAAAGAAAGAGTATAAAATTGGGGAAAATATCTCTCCCTGTTTTAAACCAACAGCTATTTCTATGAAGTCTGAAAAGATTTTACTAAGTCTTACCCTACAACGTCCATAGCTATACATGGACCGTATTATGCCATGCATTTCATCGTAATCCCTCCCTAGTTTGTTTAGTTTGTACCATAATGCGTCGCGGTATACGCTATCAAAACACCTCGCATATCAATAAATGCGCAGTACAATCGCTTCACGTTGTTTATCATTCTCTCTATAAGACAATGCAGAGTGAATACTGCGTCTGTAGTTGAGAATCCTTTCTTAAAGCCAAACTGTGCGTCTGATATAACGTTAGTTTTTGTAATCCAATTGGTGAGTCTTTGATTTAAAATTGATGTAAAAACTTTAGAGAGACAACTGACCAATGTTATACCTCCATAGTTATTCTGATCGTTTACATTTCCCTTTTTATACATATGTAGTTACGCCAATACATTTGGTGATTCGCCGCTGCCAGTTTACTGAAGTCCGAAAACTTACCACCCTTGAAAAGCGTTAGATTTCGACAAGCAAAGCGATCATCTGTTATCTGCAGTCACAAAATACATTTTTTTTTTGTACAAAAACAACTTTACTGGCGTCTGCCCACATCCGCATATCGTTGTTACCTATAGTCCTATCACATAAAATGTCGTGTCCTTGAATTCCTTTATTTCCTTGTAGACGTCAGTTTAATTGTTTTTATCTTTAATGAAATGTAAATTTTTTTTAAGGTCCTGTGTCGCCTCTCCGAAAATCTAGACTTAGTCGAAAGTTTTACACCCCATTTCTCTTTAGTAGAATAATTTGAACTTGATTTTATCGCAAAAACGAAACAGAAAAACTTCGATCATTACGTATGGATTCGCGCGCCGGTACGGTTTTGTTAAGGTCGTCATTCAAATAGCAAGTTGCAATGTCAGTTAACCAAACGCCATTACGAAATTGTAGGGAGTCTTTGGAGAAAAATCTATCTTTGAAGTCTTTTTTTTGTTTGTTATAATTATCTTATATGAATCAAGTTTTATTTTTCATACTTATAGTAAGTACTTGTAAAGATGTTTAATATCTTAAATCGTTTTAGATTGATTTTTTGAAATCTTTAAGCTTACATTTTGTTTCAAGCAAGACTAACCACACATTTTGTATCGTGCGTAACTACAATCAAAACTATCGCTAGCAATTTCATCCTATCTAGAGCTATACCATTTAATTCTAAAAAAGTAATCATTATATCTAACGGTAAGTAGAACGTGTAAGATATGAAATTCTTCTCATGAAAAAAATATAATCGTACTCACGTGTCGTGCTACACGGTTTGACATTACAAAATTTATTCTATTGATATAAAACAAAGGCATAAAATGAAATACATGTTAACTGATCTTACTATAAATGCGTTATAAACATAGATACTTAGTTTCCTTAAAATGTCCTAAATGTCCTCAGATCATTTTAACGTGCAGTTTCTATATTTCAAAATGTCACAGGACCTAGAAACAGCGATATTTTATACATATCTCCCAAGAGTTATATCGTCTCCACGACTGTAAACAAACCAAAATTACTCGTGAAGTATATGACATTTGAACCGCCACGTGGTCATTGTAATATTTCTTAATATGTACACATTAATTGTGGAATTAACATAACATAGTTAAGCCCGTATGCTGAGCTATTTATCTAACTTTGGGGGCTACAATATTTCCATGAACCCTTATTTTGATTATCACAATTAATTTCTAATTTGAGTTCCCTCTTTCGCTGTCAGATTATTGGAAATTTAAACCAATATGAACATGTTAAAAGTTTATATTTTTATTTATAGTTGCATTTTTTCTTTAAATATTTCACAAGTAATGAAGAACATTTTAGAAAATTAAAGTTGTTTTTCAAAACACCATTCCCAAATTTGGCGCCGAATAAAATTAATCGTGGCGCCAATGCAGGATATAATCGTTATTCATGACAACAATAGCAGTTTTTCATTTTCCTTTTAAGGTGGCATTTCCTATGAATATTCATCTTCCAATCCCCACTGCGAAAACGAAGAATTTAGTAAAAGAAATTATTCTGGAATGCGTTTTGATGACTTCATTTGGATATGGTATTATTTAAATAATATTTGTTGGGAGAAGTTGTAAATATTTTTTGGAATTTAAAGTCGCTTTAACAGTATTTAACAGTAGTCTAGCTCATTACAGGTGGAGGAAGAACCCGGGGACCTCTGCACACTATTTCAGGCACAGAGTGCACCCGGGTAGAACCACCGACCTACCGCAAGCCAGCTGGAAGGCTTTCTCACTTGAAAAATCCTAGGTGCCCAGACCGGGATTCGAACCCACAGAGATTGGAAGTCAACGACTATAGCCAATCGGCCTCGGAGGCCCCACGAAGAAGTTGTAATCAGAGAGATAAATACAAAATGCCCGTGCTCAGCCCTACACCGTATAGCAGAGAACATATGGCTCACAACGGGTACGTATACAAGCAGAACATGCACTTCTACATTCAAATCTTCCTGGCTTGGGAGTCACCAATCCGTTCTTAGACTTGAAACCTAAGACTGACTCTCAGCTTTCACCAGAACAGTAGAAGCTATACACCAAACCATAGAGTTAGAGATTATTCTTGTGTTTCAAGCCTTACCTCACACACGCTGTCGATAACATGATATTCTCTGACACAAAGCCTAATTTAATAGTTACTCCTTTAGGGAAAGTTTAGAAATAGATATGAAAGGATCACTCTATTAAAAAAACTAAATCAGAACCGTTCTACAAAATTGTATTATTGTACATTATATATATGATTTATCATGCCACCTCGTGCATTCATGTATGTTTTATCAGGAACCGATAATATTAGAAAAGTTGAACCTGAATTTGAGATGAAGCAAGTCAATGTAAAGTTCATCTGTATTCCGCTATGTTGTTTATTCAATCGGATTGTGACAAAACTTGTTTGTTCAGTAGATTTTCGCATAAACATATTTTATGTAGAATGCTCATGAAATTTATTTATTTTAGGATTCACTCCACCAAAAGCCATTTTACTACCTCCTGTTTGCTACTGTTCCACACAGACCACAAGTCCAACTAAATGAAAAATTTTAGGATTCGTAATTGAATCGTAATCGTGGAATTCTTAACTGATTTGCATATATATTCGTAGTTAGTTCTAACAATTCTTGAGCTATCGGGAATTCGTGGCAACAGTTTTGAGCTCTTAAAATGTTGACCACGAACTCCTGATACAAAAATTTTGTAGATAATTTGTAACAAATTCGTAATGCGTTCTTGGGCATCGTAACTGAATTGTAACCGATTGTAGGCGTTCGTATGTATCCTTAACTCATTCGGAGATTTGTGACTTCGTGACTTTACGACGAATCGGATACGAAGCTGTCACGAATACACGCCGAAGCAGGTACGAATCTCACTTGGTCATCTATTTTGAAGCTGATGCCCATGCATGATGGGGCATTTGTATATATATGTCGAATGAAAACCCAAAAAATTCGAATCTTTAACTTATTCGTAACTGATTCTTAGCTTTCGTGCAGTATTCGTAATAGCTTCTTTGGGGGATGCCTTAATGAGAACGAAGCTTTACGAAGATGCCAAGTTAATGGCGATAGGTTCCAGAACGTCCCGAATAGCCGATAATTTGCCGAAAATCCCGACGCTGTCCTGAATAAAACATTTGGCCTCTAAAATTTAAAACTGACAAAATTTGATGCCAACAGGTTTTCTTTCGAACCCAATTCGGCACGACTTGCCAAGAAGGTTTCCAGAAATGTAAAGAAAGGAAGTACACGGAAGGGTTCCAGTACATCGCGAAGACATGACGAAACATCCCACCTTTGCGAATTCCGCTTTTGGGAACCTTTCAGGGGCCTAGTTGGCGGCAGCCTTGTTTGCAATGTAAGAAATCACGTTTGCATACGAATCAAAATAAACAAAGACTTTCACATTTAACGACCTTGTGCTAATTTAATATTATATTAAAACGGGAGATTCACCACGTCGTCATTTTCCACAAATAAAAATCAATGATGCTATTTACAGAATTCAGAAAAATAAGGCAGTTTAAGAATTTAAGAATAAGACCAATTAATTAATGCCGCATAAGAAAATATAAATCAACCAACATAATAAGACTGATCATTCTTGCCTGCATAATGCGATGAGCTTTTCCAAATTTAGCATGTAAACATTCAACTTTTCGACCTAACACATCATACTTACATTTAAGACACGATTATGGCAGAAATACTGACATCTGAATAACAACTTGCTATTGTTATCTATTGCGAATTGTCTTATGATTTTTTGTTTCTGGCAAGCCTGGCTGCGGAATAAAAATTCTAATAAATTTCTGCCACTGCATGCGTACGTTCTTCCTCTCTTTTGATGTCTCTGTTTCTTATCCCTGTTACTCTTTCTTTGTCGAGCCATATTACTTTCGATCTCTCAATGTTCGTTCATTCTTGAATTTAAGCTAAACTTGATTTGCTTTTTGTTCGGAATATTAGATACCATACTATAGCCAAATTTTATTACATTTTATGAAATCCGTTCATTTAAAAGATAAGCGCGCATGGCATGCGCCGCTCTGTGAATATAATACTGTTGAGGACAATAACAATTACCGCAGACGAATTATAAAACTACATTAATTTACTTTGGTAATTTTCGATGATAAAAGCAATTTTAATTGTTTTGTGTTCAAGGTCACATAGCCAAAATCCTTGATCGATTGAGCTCAAAATTAATAAGATTCATTCGCTAGTTATGCTCGTAATTTTAAAGACAGTAGGTTTATGGGTTAAAAAATTATGAATCAGACCAGAAATGTGTTTTTTTCTTCTTCCACAATTGTCCAAAATGCAGTCAAAACAATAAAATAGTGTTGGTATATACAGAATATTCAAATTAATAGTTATGGAAAGGCTATGCCCTCTAAATGAAATATACAAATGGTACAAAAAAGGAAATTCTACTAACAGTATGACATTAACGTTCCTGTCCCGCTTATAACTCCGACCCTTTTTTAACTATAAAAGTGTTCTCATATTTACGGCAGATGAGATCTGAACTGTGCTAAAACGTCTGCCTTTACGCAAAGCCTCTGATCCTAATGATTACAATAACAGAAGTCTACGTGAAATCTTAAATAAGTACTCCTTAGCGTAATTTATTTCATGGAAGCACAAGGGTGATCTCTCAGTTGTTAACAAATACCGACCAGTTTCGCTCTTAAGTAATATCGAAAACGAATAAGAGATACAGGTTTTTAAACATGTTTTTATATTCTTCCGTGGTTAAAATCTATCTTATCCTTTCAATCTGGCTTCATCTCTGGTGAATCATTATTAACCAGCTCACTGATGTACGACACTATCTGTATCTGTGAAGCACTTGAAGAAGGTAGAGCAACTAACGCTGTCTATTTTGCTATTGTTAAAGCATTTGATCGGGTCTGGCACATATGTTTCCTGTCCGAACTTCAAGAGATACACCCACATTTCATGCGCCACTTTGCGGCAAAACAACAATAAAAACTGCTGACAATGACAGCAGACGAATTATCTGACCAAATTCATACATGAGTTAATTTTCTTTGGAAATTTTCGAATTTAATTGCTTTGTGTGCAAGGTCACTGCAGCCTTAATTATAGACCTACTGATCTCAAAATCTACATGAGTCATACACTAGTCATGTTCAATCTTACTGGCTATTTTGAGGACAGTAGGTTAAGGTTTTCAATCGTACAAGCTAAGTGTATCGAAATGGAAATTTTTCAGAAAAAATAGCATCTTAGCTCCATCTTAATTTTCATATATACTTTGCAAAATAGTACGAAGACATATTGATTTCTGTACATTTTCTCTCTATGTATGACATCAGTTTTATAAATGTGGAGTTTGAACGCATTCTTATTTCCAAATTTTCAAATTATGCACGTTAATGCACGTTTATGTGCAATTTTTTCCACGTAAAATCAGTCATTTCTATGCATGAGGCCATTTACCCTATTTGCTAACATTCGCTTTCTTCTGTAATTTCTCTATGAATGTTCATGCAATTTTATTTGTTTGACTCACGTATATTACTTGACAAAATCATACAGTTTGTTTTGTGAAAAATCCAAAAATAAGTTGGAAAATATGTTTCACTGGTTATATATAGAACTCATTTTTTTTTTCGTTCGAATACATGAAAAATATGCAATAGGTAAAATTTCTGAAGCCTGTTTACAAAAAAAAGGTGACCCCACATTTTTATTTTACTTTGATGGTTATATATGTTTGATTACTACAATTGCAAAATTTCAAGAATTCCCTATGTCAAATCCTAATGGACGCGTTTCCCTTAAATTAGCCGGCAAAATGGATATCTTCACAACTGATTTTCTTGCTATCTACTTGAATGGAAGCAACGCGTTATACTTCCAGGTGTAAATTCGAACTGGGCAACCATCAATTCAGGTGTCTCTCAAGGATCGATTTTAGACCTTCATTTCTTGTTCATAACTGATTTCGTTCCTGAACTACATTCATGTACCTTTTTTTATCTGATGATAAAAAAATTAAATGCAATATAATACGTGCAATATACATAATTTCAGATTAAAGCTATCTCTGTATTGTTAAATAGATAATTATATATCAATCCCATCCATATTTGAACTTTAATAAAATCATCCTTAATTTTTTGTATTTTTATTCGTTTTTATTTAATTATTTAGACTCATGTTTACTGTTATACATAATCGATTCTATAAAAAGTTTCTTTAATCTTTCATTTTATAAACACGTGAAGTAACCACATCATCCTCGTTCAGTAAAGCGCTATATTCAAAATCTATTCTCATTCTCATCTTTCTTATGTGTATTTAATCCATAATATGTATGTTTTTAACTCATGATAATTGTCTGTAATATGAAACAAATGAATAAAAACTTTAAAAACTATGAATATTCAATATTATTGTAAAATATTTGATCAAATGTCGAAAGTTGAAAGTAGTGTAAAAAGACCCTAAGAGGTTTTTCATTTTCATTTCGCCAGTGTATTAACGCCATAAAACGATATCGATTGGCCAGATTATATCAGTTTTATTCAAATGTTTATAAAATGGTGTTGACAGGTGTTAAATATAATCTTACAATTGTTGTCGTTTCATACAAGCACATTTCAAAAGTGTACAGAAGTACAGAAAATATCATCATGTTAGCCAATGATGCATTTGAATGGAAGATTGCATCTAAAATATCATCATTTCCTCTCATGAATTAGGTATCGAGAGCGAGGAATTTGATATGTTTATCGGTGCATAAGAAAGCAGGACCCATTTGCATAGTACAAGATTAAGGGAAAGAAGATTAAAAATCGAGCACGAACAAACGTTTTATATTAATGTATGTAACTTAAAAAAAATTGTAATTAAATTTGACAACATTACTCAAAATTGAGAAATCCGAATAAAAACAATATCAAAATACACTATAAAAAGGTTATTGCATTTATAAAGGAAACTATTGTCTGAAACTCGATGTTTTGGGGTATAGCAACACACAAGTGTGTCGGAATCTGTCAAAACATATCGTTCAACATAATAGTTTCTAATACAAATACAATAAGCTATAATATAAAATCAGATAAACTTCAGCGAGATGCAACAAATATGAATCATGACTACCAAGACCAATTATTTGCACCGAATGTGTGAAATACCTGCAAACAAAGCAATGATAGAATTATGTAGTAAACATTCGGAATGTTTGATAAATAACAAATAAAAACAACTTCTATAAGGAAAGGTATCAGCTATTCGAATACATCGTCCAGATCTTCATTGTCTTTTGTCTGGTCTCTGTCTAACGTATTGTCTATATATGGTATTCCTGACGCCAAACTAACACTTTTCCTCACCACAAACCCACAGTTCGAGTCCAAAGTCACGTTCTCGTATTTAACATTAGACGATGACGTACGAGTCCGTCGTCTCTCCGGTTTCTTCGGCGGGCACTTGGCACTGCCCGGTGAACTAGCAGAATGTCTGCCATC
>JAULCC010300912.1:0-18335 GCA_032358795.1 Nuttallia obscurata | reverse complement strand
AAGGTTTCTCAGTATACAATAGAAACAAAGCATACTAAAGGTCAATGACACAGCATTTTAAAGTTCCAAATATCTAACAGAGTACATGTACATACAAAAGTACATCAAAGAGTAATTAATTAGTACTATAACCGAAATGGAAATGGTATTTATGTATTTCATAATAGTTTCTCTTTTATGTAAAATTTTTAAGAAATGTTAGCATGTTTTGTGTTCTATCAACTACTTATTAAAGGAATACGCGCCAATTTGAATTTGGAATATGAAAGGCTTGAAAATATGCAGAATTAGTTATGAAATACTTATAACCATCATATTAAAAAATGTAGGATCACCGTATTAATGGTCTTTTGTAAACAGTCTGTGGAAAATATTTATTCGATTGTAAAAAAAAGTTCTAAATATGATGTCAGACCACTGTCATATAAAACACTCTGAGTCAAAAAGCAGTTTGCATGAATACAGCGCGAGAACATACAGAAAAAAAGGAAATGCCAACAAATGATAAAAAATAACATTTACCATTAGATTAAACGATTTCGGGGTAAAATTGCACATAAAACGTACATCAGTAGACACTAGAAATAATAAGAAATGCAAATTTCACCGTTTTATATCTGATGTAATACATAAGAAGAACATATACAGAAATGTACGTGCACTGCATAAGTTGATAAGAGAGAAAATTGACAACGGAATTTCACTACATTTGTACGTTTCTGTCTTAAGAAATAAATTGGCAAAGACATGTTAATTGGCTCGTTCAAATATCAAAGCAGAATGAATTCAACATATGATGAGAATGCAATAGAAAGATCCTAATTATAAGGTCATTGTTCTTTTGCCTATATCAAGAAAACCTTTCCAAGCTAGATACTTAGGTGCTTATACAATTGACAAAAATGTCAGTGACTTAAACTGTATTATAAACTCACCTGGGAGGCGTGAGCAATAACAAAATTGTCTTAAAGATATTTTGGAAGAATATATTGATACAGACAGCGCTTTTTCATTACCTGTTACAGTGGTTATCTCTGTTCAGCAAGAACATTATATTCAAGAATTAGGTCATAAATTTTGTGAGAAAGTTTAAAAATTCTGATCCTAGTTCTGCAAAACTACAAAACTCAAACATTTTTGAAAATATAGAACAGAAACTTACACATTTGGAGCCACAACAAAAAGCTCAAATGAAAAAAACTAATTTTGGTGTATGAGCATTTATTCCCTGACATCCCAACAAGAACCAATATGATTTTTCATGATGTGATTGTTGAAAACTCCACACCAATTAAACAACATCCTTACAGAATGAATCCAGTGAAACAATAATATCTCCGAAACGAAATGAAATATTTTTTTTTTATATTTTCTTCTTCTTCATTGAAACTAGTCAAAGTAATTACAGTTCTCCATGTATATTAGTGTCGAAACGTTACGGAACATACAGAATGTTTACGGATTGTAAACTCTGTCACCAAATCAGGTTCTTTCCCAATACCAATAATAGATGTCTGTATTGACCGCGTTGGAATATGTTACAAAATTTGATCTTCTGAAAGGATCTCGCCAGATTCCACTTACTGAAAGAGCTTATATACAAGGTCATGCCATTTGGAAAAAAAAAAAAATCGCCATCATTTTAATGGCTTATAAACATGGTACTATCGGGTCTACATGGTTGTGATGCCTACATAGACAATGCCATAATCCACACCGACAAATGGGATGATCATCTAAGGACAATCAGATAATTCTTTGACAAGTGACAAACTGACAATTAATCAAGCTACTTTGACATTTCTTGGTAATATATTTTGGACAGGGTAAAGTTATAGATGTATATTGCTATCTCTGAAATATCTGTACCTAGTTGTAGAAGACAACTGATGCGTTTTCTTGGAAAGGCTGGTTATTTTAGAATATTTTGTCACAACTTGTCTGAAATTACAGAACCCTGAACATATTTGCGAAAGATAGGAACGAAATTTGAATGTAACAACAAATGTCAAAATGCATTTGATACAGTAATTTGTTTGTTTGTTTAATTTATGTCACTTTCTGCCAGCAAGGGCAGTAAAACTAGATAAAAAAAGATAAAAAAAAGAAAAGATAGATAGATAAAAAAAGACAGTAAAAGCTAGATACAGTAAAACCATACTTTCGAATTCACCAGTTCTCTTAGCACCAGATTTTGACAAATCATTTAAAATGGCAGTGGATGCCAATGACAGCTGTGCAGGAACTGTACTATTGCAAGAGTATAATAATGAATAATGCAGTTAAGCATCCAGTTTTTATTTTTCTAGAAAGTTTAACAAACATCAGAAAAAATGTTCAACAACATAAAAGAGTGTCTTGCACTTATTCTTGCAATTCAGCATTTTGAAGTTTATCTAACTTCTATAGTGACACCCATTGTTTTTTTAGTGACCATAATTCCTTCAGTTTCTTACATAACTTAAAACAAAAATTAAAGATTGCTGAGGTGGAGTTGGTTGTTGCAAGAATATGATATTGAAATAAGACATAAAAAGAAAAGACACTGTTATTTCCCATGCTATTTCCCGTATTTGATTTTTTTTATCAACAGAAAGAGTTTAATAAATGTTAATTTATATATTTTTTATTTATTTATTTGATGTTATCTCAATAAGAAATACTTTTAAAAAAAAAGAAGCTTTCTAAAACAAACGGGCCGAATACATCATAGAAAAACGTTCATGTATATCAATTAAAATTTGAGTTAATATCTTCTTTTGTAACACCTTGCAAACGATGTCAGTTTTCACTTGAATCTGAACTTTTCTATGTAGACTGCATTTTTCAGAATCCCACGAGAACAATGTACTTGAATTCTATTTTTTTATAACTAACAGCGGTCTAGCTTTAACAAAACATTTCGCTTTCATAGTGCAAAATTGATTGCAATGATCTGATAAAATGTTAGCGTCATCAACTTAAAGTCCGTCATAATCCAACAATGCTGGATAGCAAAATATAATCGACTAAAGTGCTTCCGGCCTGTTTATATTGTAAATGTACTGTGGTCAGTCACCTGTTTCATATAAGTGTCCATCAATGTGAATCAAATTGTAGTGTAATTATTTAGCAATACAGTATCGGTATCATACTTAGAGTGATATAAATTATAAAATGAAATGAAAATCTTTTTTAAATTGCCTAAATTAAAGTTCTGGAAAACATCTGAAGTATAGGTAAGACTGAAGAGTCTTCGTTAGCTTCACCTATATTATTGAGGTTGTACAGGCTACTGAATTTGATATGTACATGTTTTGTATAGGCGGTATCAGTTGGTAATTATCCCCCGCCTATAAAATAGGGAGGGGATATTAAATTGGCGTTATCCGTCCTTCACGTTCCTTCCACAGTCATGTCTCAGTAATTAGCTGGTAGAATTCCATGTTACTTGAAATTAATATGGATCAAGATATTGTGATTGATGCCCATCATGTTTGTTTGGATTGGTCAATTTTTCTATTATAATTATTAGTTATTGCCCAAAATTATGGAAAACATCCACGTTCGCAGCCATTTTCAATTAACTAGCTGGTAGAATATCGTGAAAACATCAAATAAATATTAACCAGCATACTGTGATGATGCCGTCTTCTTTTTGGATTTTCCTTAAGAGGTATTGCCAATGATTTATTGAACATTTTTCGTCCACAGCCTCTGTTACTAGATGGTAGAATTCCGTGAAATTTGAAATAAATATGAATCATATTGCAATGGTTCCCGTCAATTTGTTTATGGATTATTCAATTGCACATTCAACATAAAGACCTTCATTCATAAAGAACCCATCAGATGCAAACAAATCATCATTGGAAGGGGGGTATCTTTTTAACGAAAATGTTTGTTGAGAGCACATCCACGCGAATAGTTTAATAACTGACAACATCGTTTTAAATGACTATATTGAATATATATTGTTTTCTTTATATAAATAGTCTACATGATGGATCGTCACATACACAGGCTAAGATGGCGGCGGTGTCTAGTTCTGGTACAGTAGCGGCAGTAATTCTACACGGTTCTCGAACTCACTGTAGCTTTAACCTGAGGCACTACCCGCATGATGTTCAATCTTGTTACATGCTGTTTGGCTCATGGATATATTCATGTAGGTGACGTTTGTCTTCATCATCATTATTATCTTACTTAATGTAAATATTTTCTTCTACCTTCTGATACTCTTATACACATGTAGTGATGAAAATTATAACAGAAGTTATTAGTACAAGCTTTATAATGTTCATTATCTTCATCGCCAAAATCATTTTATTTTAGTCTAGAGAATAACCGTATAAGCGCAGCAATTAAGTGCTCTTTTTATGCTAAAAGAGCCATTTAGCACCTTGCCGGTGAATGTTATTATGACAATTTATTTCTTTATAATTGTTATCATCTATTTGTCATTAATTATTGATCATTCTTTGATATTATCAAGCACATTCCCAGTGTATATTACTATATATCATTAGAATGGCTAAAACGTGAAACTGTGGCTGTTCAATGAATTAATAGATTTATCCACTGATAATGCAACGATCGTTGTTCAAAATATGTTTTATGCCATAAAGTCATATATGGTGAATTCAACTCGGATAATATGACATTTGCAGGGCATAACTATGACGCAAACGTTTAAAAGAAAAAAATATGTCAATCTTTTTACCTAATAAATCTATAAACAAAATAATTAGAATCGACATTGTCTACAGAAATTGAAGCAAGTGAAATATGAAATAATTATCCTCACTTGTTTGGATGAAACGAATTGTATAAACATAAAAATGAGTTTGATAACCTGGTACATAAAGTAAATACCAAAGAATACCGAGCAACAATGTGAATAAAACCTATCAGGTTCTACAAAAGTAATGAAAGATTTGCGTATACTCTATTGTCTAGGTTCCATTCTCGTGTCGGTTTAAAATGTTTATTAATTCAGTAAATTCCATATAATTTAGCATTTGCGGCATTTCAAATACGATATATAAAAACATATTTACATCTCCTACATCCTGAGAAACCAACAAAGGCCATAACCAAATCTAAAAATAAAATCTTTATCATTAGTCACCTATGTCCGTAGACCAACATCGTCCAACGCTGTCAGCATTTTATAGCATTTAACTTGGTATATATGAATCGGCAGTTGTAATAATTGTACTTGATAAATTTTGAAAAGTACACAATGCGAAGTGGAAAACGGCAACATTCCCTAATAATCATGCTTGTATTAACCGTAAATTGGACGCCCAGAAAATGTTTACAAAATTCTACTTGTGACTTGTCTGTGACATCACTCTTAGGACAACGCCTTATTTCAGACCCGAATGTGGGTATAGGGATAACTATACTGTCAAACAATTTAAAAATATTAGAGCGTAAAGATTACAAAAAAAGCTTTTAATAATGCTTGTTAGAGAATTAGAGAAGGTAGTTTTCCGTGCCTGAGCCGCAGTTTAGTTTAAAGAGTTCTTTGTGATAATTATAGGGTAAATAACAACTTGTATACGGATACAGTACTAACTTGGTTGTCATTTAAATACCATGTGTTGTTGTTATTTAAATGTCCTCTATTCATAAAAAAAGATAATTGATGTTTTCTTTAAATTTAATTTACTTGCATGCCAGTATCATTACATAACTTAAACATTACATAAGTTCTTATATTGGAGATTTTGTTTGTTTGTTTGGATTTTAACGTCGCTTTAACAGTATTTCAGTCATATCGCGATATTGTTTATTGCGATATTGCGATATTGGAGATTGTTTGCCGCTACTGCGCAGTTTGCTACGTCGTCTGCGTACATGAGACAGAAAATCTCATGGATATCATTAGTTATAAAAATGCCATTTATGCATGAATCCCTTACATACTGGTATGCTACTAGATCGTTGATTTTGAGAGAACATATTGAAGCGTGCCGAGTATTTGGGGTCAGGGATTTCTCCCTTTTCCTCTCTCTTTCTCTCTACCTTCACTTGAAATTTTAAACAAAAACGGAATCGTGTAAAAGAGAAAACTTAACATCAATAACGTTTGGTACGTTTAAGGTTGCTTTAATCAAAAATGTTAGACCTCTTCCTTTCCGTATGCATAAAATAAAAGTATATCTGACATGCAAAGAATTAGAATCTAATTTTAGACCACATCATTATAGATATATTGTCAATAAAGTAACTAAAATATGGAAAATAATATAAAAAGGTCCCGCACCTTAAAGTTAAAATTTCGAGTCCTTGCAATTAAATGTGCAGGCCTTTATATAGTAGAGACCAGCGCACCAAAGTGCATGGACGTAACTGTGCGAAAAACAACGTCAAAGCGCACTACGCCAACTTGCGCCCAGTAGAGCCTATGAATGCACAAATGGATTTGTGCGCCAAATCTCATTCCCGAACAACTAAGTAGACGCTGATAAAAAAGTGCATTTACGTTACTGTGCGCAAAACAACGTCAAAGCGCACTACGCCAAACTTGCGCCCAGTAGCGCCCATGAGCGCACAAATGAATTTGTGCTCTAATTCTCATTCCAAAGCAACTAAATAGACGCTGATAAAAAAAGTTTATTAAATCACACAAACTGTTTGAAACCTTTTAAACTAAACCTGCCATTAAATAACATGGACTCTTTAACACTAAAATGCGAAAAGAAAAACTAAACTGCGAAGGAAATACTAAAATTGACCCAAAATCACGTGTGGAAATATCATTTATTGATAGTTTTCAAAGTAAAACAGCTTGATTACATCTATGAGACGATATCCCATATTTCATCAGTTAGACCTACTTTTCACTTTTTTAAAAATGGTTGCCTTCATGCAGCATGAATATATGACCAAAACAATATTGATGAGTTGCGTCAGACGTTTCATGGTATTTCATAAAATAGTGATGCACACAGACTCTTTAACAGACCTAATGACTAGATAAGACTGAATAACTACAATTGTCTGATAAGACATAATTAAATATCGTAGAGTGAACAGACAGCTAAAATTATCTGAGTCAGGAACTGTAGTGGGGAAACCGCGGTAATACATTACCCCCTCTTCATGGTTTAAGGTCTTCCTTTAACAAAACTTTTACAGAAGTACTTAAAAATGCCTTGTGAAGTAAAACACATTTTCACAAAAATACTTGATTTAAAAGCCAAATATTTATATATACAACTCTTTCACTTTGTTAATTAGTACCATTTACTTTGCTCTTCTAAATTCGGTCAGAATCAACGCTCAATCTAGATTTTTAGTTATATCTTTTTACCTCTGAAACAATTCAATCTCAAAAATGTCTACTCTACACCCAGATACCCGGTAGACGTTCCATTCCCTAACCCTGTCCTGTATTGAATACATATATTCCCAATCACCTGCTTTCATAACTGCTCTCTGACTTCCCCACGTCTTAAATATCTATAGCAAAGCTAATTTGGTTCTGTCTTACATATATTTTACATATATAAACATCACCTAGGTGCATCCAGTGTAAAGTCTTGCTATGCATTATCTTTTCACCTGCTTTCTAATGTTTACCTTAACATTCAAATTAAGCCGTTAAAAATCCCTTGCCACTTGTACATCTGTACATCAACTCTTAAATTCCTTTTTAAATTAATATTGAATAATCAATACTCTGACACCTTTTTTTCTGCCTAGGTAAAACAGTCTATTCTAATTAACTACAGGTACAATATTACCAAAAATAACATCTTAATTCTAATTACGCCTAAGTAGGTTTAAATGAAAACAATTTCAACATCTTCAATGACATCACAAATTATGTTTTAACAGGAATTTTTTTCTGGGCAGTCAAGATTCACTTTGGTGGGTTTGTACTTTTATATATGTTCAGTTTATTGTGAAGCACTAACTTCTGGCCCAACTTCTTGTCTGTTTTGAGAATGGAGTTCACCTCTGTGGTCTTTTTCTCCATCAAATATGGTCCCTCGTAGGATCTTTCTAGCTTCGGTGCAATTCAAATCTCGGACAGGCACCACACTATGTCACCCGCCTTATACTTATTGATTGAGATCTTGGTATCATATAAAAATTATCATCTTGTGACGTCTTGCAGCTCTAGAAATGTAGTCCCTTGTTACTTGATGGGCTCTCTGCATCCTGGAGCGGATATCGTTAACGTTATCTCCATAAGAAGTAACATTCTGTCCGTCAAGTACTGTCGAGCTTCCAAACAGCAGCTCAGCAGGCATTCTGATTTCCCTGCCAATTGTCAGCAAAATCGGTGTCAAAACCGTGGACTCATTTGGTGTGGCTCTGTAGGCTTCGGTCAGACATTAAGGGTTTCGATCCCATTAGTCTTGTTCATGACATAAACTGATTTAATCATGCAAACAAGGGTCTTGTTACAGCGTTCAGTTTGGCCGTTACCCATTGCGTTTCCGGGTATTTGTTATCCCTAGCATCCGGTATTAATCCTTGGCTCCCTTGCCATGACAAATCTTGAGCTCTCTTTGTACATTTTTTGCAGGGTCCACACGTCAAAGGCTCATCCATGTCGAATTCTGCACACTCAGTCTTTTGGATTTTTACATTGCGAGAGTGCATCGCAATGTCCTTGCTTTTTACCAGCTCTATTTTCTATAGAATAGTTATATTGGGACAGAATCTCTATCTATCTTGCTATTTTTCGGCGGGGCTCCTTCAACTTAAACGACCAGACCAGGGCTTGATGAGCATTTCGAACTAAAAACCTTCTTCCCAGTAGATACTGTTTGAAATACTCAACAAAGTACCGTATAATCAAGAGCTCATTTTCTGTGATGTAATAATTTCGTTCGGCCTTGTTGCGAGCCTTACTGGTATAAGCAATCACCTTTTCTCTGCCTCCTTGAACTTGATGCAGGACACCTCCCAGTCCGACATCGCTAGCATCCACATCTAAGATGAAATCAACACCTTCTTGTAGGGGATATCCCATAACCTCTGGGCTCACAAGTTCCTCCTTCAAATTCTGAAATGATTCTTCACACTTCTAAGATGAATTGTTTTTCTTTCTTACTTAGTTCCAACATTGGACGAGCCATTTTCGCAAAATCTCGGACAAATCTGATGTAGTATGATCCCATTGCAGCAAACTGTCTCACTTGCTTCACATTTGACGGAACAGGCCACCGTGATTTTTGTTATTTTTACCAGGTTAGGACTGATGCCTTCTTCTGAGGCAATATGGCCCATAAATACTACTTCTTGCTATAGCAGCTCATATTTTTCTGGTTTGAGTTTTAGTTTTAGTTCTGCTGCTTGGAGACTTTTTAGAAATTCTTCAACCCTCTCAATGTGCTCTTTGAAAGTCTTGAAATGATGTTGATGTCATCGATGTATATAATACATGTCTCTCGTTGAAGACCCTGTAGGGTTAGTTCCATGGTCCGCTGGAAGGTATTGCCGCTGTTATTTAATATAAATGGCATTCTGAGCATTTAAAACTGACCCTATTTGCATACAAAAGCAGATTTAGGTATGTCCTCTGTTTTGACGGATATCTGGAAATATCCGCTTGTCAGGTCAAAAGTACTGAATAGAGTCGAAGGTTGCGTCACTGGTTTTGCATCAAAGGTATCTAGTGTATGTTCATTTAAGTGTGTGAGACCAACGTCAATGTCATTGACAGAGAAAGTGTGTTTGAACTTGATAAGGATGTTTGCAACAGCTTGTTGTTCTTCAGAAGTGCGTCCTTGAGTCCACTTATGAAAAAGATCTCTTAAATGCTCAGGGACCTCCTTGCCGCAATTTCTAAATGGCTTGTGTCTGATGTTTTAGCTACCGACTTGATGTATGTGTCTTTACCGACAGTAATTCTTCGTATGTACGTATTGTTATTTAATTCTTCTAGATTTTCTTCTCTCTTAATCACCCATTTGCCTATCTCTTCAGCTTGCCCAGACACATCGTCCTGATTAACAAATGCAGCATTCGGAAGAGGGTTTATTAGCTTGATTTTGCAGGTCGGAGAGAAATTTATGTCAACTTTCACGGATGCTATTTGCAGGGGGTTAAGTTTCTTTTTGAATGGGCTGTGGGCTCTATATTGAGCTCCAACACCTGATTCATCGGCTTCCGACCTGTCTACCAGCACATCAATCACTGTCTCAGAGTACTCTGGTTTTGTTTAGTGATCTGCTGCCCTCACTTTTTAATGCCGCTTTCAAACCAATCTGTATACATGGAATTTCTTGTCCTTTTAAAATTATGATGCCTTTTGACAATACCAGGTCAGCCGGCATAATGTCGATACCCAAAAATCATTCTTCTATTACTGCTACATTTCTGACCTCTTTTCACAATTTAACTGGGCCAATATTACCTGTATCTGTTACACATGTTTTCTTTATGAGGGTGGGTCTAATAGCTGGGTCTAACTTGTTATACACTCTTTCTGATATGATTGTTTTAGTTGCACCTGTATCAGCTGTGAAAACCACAGGGATGTTTATAATTTAAGGTTTACTAAAGGGCGCTGCACTAGGGTTAAATTTATGGTTTCTCGGACCCCTCCTCAATGTTTGATAATAAAGGGGATAATCACTCGCATAATGATATTCATGGTTGCAAGCAAAACATATGAGTTTTTCTACTTGTATGGAAAGTTGCCCGCCTGTTGGGTTTTCTATTCTGGGTTTTCTATTCGTTTGATCTAAACAGTTCAACAAGTTTATTCAATATTTGCTGTAACATTTCTGCTTCCTTTGATACTGTAGGGCATTCTTCATTTGTTTTCGTGGTAGTCATGGTTACCATTTTGCCGTTTATATTTCCCACTTTCTCGATTGTTCTTGTCAGGTATTCTAAAATATAAGCCTTTTAGTCCTGAATCTCTTCGTCATCATCAGCTTTGCGGACTGGCGTCTTCCTTCTGTCAGCGTTGTCAAATTTGTGCCTGTTTCTTGTTTGAATACAATTAACAACATGATATACAGCTTCATTTATATCGTTGGGTTCCTTTATGTTATTCACTGCCCAACTGCGTTCTTTATTTCTTAGGCCATCTAAGAGTCTTCTCGCCATGTCTTCCTTTCTTGTCCTATTGTCCTGCTCTCTATAGGCCTTCTCATATTCCTCTGCAGTCTCGCCTGCCTTCTGGCCCCAAGGTTATAAAACTTTTTATGCACATGTGTTCAAAACTCATAATTGTTTCAACTCATAACTCTTCAAATAACACTTTTGTTCTATCTAATAGATATGTGCCTTCACAATGCTACTGTTTAAATATACAAATTTATGTTAGCTTAAATTAGTTGTGTTAAAGTGTTTCCTGAACAAACAAGAGACTAAGATCAAAACTTAGTTTTGAGCACAGAGCTCATTTTAAATTTTATAACCTCGGGGCCTGATTTACTTTGCCTAATTCTGAATCGGGTCTGTATTACCCGGAATTGTTTGTTATTTCTGAAACCAATCCTTCGATATCTGTCAGGGTCTCGTGCTTTAGTTGAGTGTAGACAAATTCTGCACCTATTTATCCATACTAGCCATTCGTCTTTGCCTGTAAATGAGGGTACCTTGATATTACTTCTGCTGTGCAGGGGCAGACGATTAGTGAGAGGACTGCGTTGGGTCCAGCCATCATACCTTCCATCTCCAAAGTAGTCTCCCCTGGCTTCCTCTATTCTTCTTTTACGCCTTTCTCAGATTAATGCTATATCAGCATGAATTTGATTTATATCTGGGTCTACAAAGTTGTTGTTATTCGGTTGGCGGTTTGTGCCCTCTATACCCAGCTGTCTGTTGCTACGTGTATTAACTAGTACATCAGATACATTATTCAATACTTCAGACATCTGGCTCTGCATTTTAACAATATTTCCCTTTTCTATAGTGGACTCTGACCCAGGGGTACTATTGTCTTGTCTAAACAAGCATCGGTGACTCCAGGTATTATTCATCGTCTGGGTCTACTTTATTTGTTGAAATGGATTTCCTCAAATTTATATTGTTCTTTATTCTATTTTTGTCCTAAGCCTGTTCGTTAGGTTCAAATTGGCAAACTTTGACCTCTGCATCTCTGAAAAATACCTCAGTCTCTTGCTCAGACTCATACACTATGTGAGGCTAGGTGTCGATAACTGGGCCAAGGATAGAATATCAAAGATCTCACCAATGCCACCGTAAAATATGTAACGTGCCGAGTATCTTGGGGTTGGTGATGTTTTCCTATATTGGTAGCATTAATTCTTCCTTTTCTCCTCCCTTTTTCTCGTCATCTTCACTTAAAATGTTTCACAAAAATAGACTTAGAATTAATAACGCAGTGCCGTTAAACCAAACTCAATCAATCAATCAACTTTTATATAGTAAAGACCAGCGCACCAAAGTGCATGGACGGTTACTATAAGCGAAACGAGGTCAAAACGCACAACGCCAAACTTGCGCCCAGAAGCGTCCATGAGCGCACAAATGCATTTACAGTGCTCTAACTCCCATTTGAAAACAACTTAGTAGACGCTGATAAAAAGTGGATTCAATCACATAAACTGTATGAAACCTTTAAATCTAAACCTGCCATTAAATTTTATGGACTCTTTAACATTAAACTGCGAAAGAAATATCAAAATTTACCTTACAGAGAAATCAAGTGTAGAAATACTTCAAAGTTTACAAAGTAAAACAGCTCGATCACATCTATAGAGTCTAGGTTGCTATGAGACGACATCCCATAATTCAAAAGTTTGACAGACTTTTCATCGCGACACCCAAAATGTCATAAAACGCCGAATTTAACATGTATAAGAACTTATGACTAGGTAAGACTGAATTACTACAATTGTTTAAGATATAATGAAATATCGTAGAGTAAACAGACTGTTTCAACTATCTGGGTCAGGCACTGTAACGGCGAAAGCGGGACATTACATTTTTGTTGAAGAATCCAAATGCCCCTCTCTCGTGCATACGTTACATAAACATGGTTAGATAAATTATTTTCCCCAACTTTTGCGTACGTGACTAATTTAATCTGGCTCAAAGCTGTTTGCAAATTCTATCACGGTTGCCCATAGCAGGCTAAAGGTTAAGAACACGAGTTCGGAGAGTCACCCGTTTCTAGAATTTTATCAAATAGCTTATTAAAAAAATAATTTCCTAGCATTTTATCAAATTGCCCCTAGACCATTCTTACCATGCCAGTATGGTTAACCCATGTGACTTTTGACGTAAATTCAGCTGCCGCGCAAGCTTCGATTCAAGATATAAAAAGGCTATATAGTTACGTTTATTGTGTTGAAATATAACCTATGCTTATCGGAAATCAGTGTTCGTTACATAGATTATAATAGTTGTACATCTTACAAGTTACTTGGTCTCATATTCCATGTTGACCTCGATAAAATGATAACTTTGAATTTTGATGAATAAGTTAACAAAATAAAAAATAGTATTAAATATTGAAATAGGGGAGAGCTTACCCCTATAAGTAGAATCACGGTAGTTAAAACTCTTATCGCCAATTTTAACCCATCTGTTTATGAACCTCCCTACACCATATGCATCAGTTATTCAGAGTATCTGTAAATTGTTTTTTGATTTTGTATGGCAAGGGCCTGCTAAAATCAAGGGTAGTGTTTTAGTAAATGAGTACACAGATGGCGGTTTGAAAATGATAGATATTAAATCATACATAAAAAAAACTAAAAGTATCATGGTTAAGAGACTACTTTCATATGGAGATAGTAAATGTTTTAACTTTATTGGTAAATGCATTAATTTGAATATGTTAATCAACTGTGGGAAAAAGTATACACTGAAGATAGTTGTCAATAACATGTTAAAAAATAAATTTTGGAATGATGTTTTAAGTGATTACTGTGAATTCATTACTGCTTTAGATATAGACACTCTTGGTGAGTTTCTAGAGTTACCATTTTTTTACAACAATAATATACTTATTGATAGAAAATATGTATTTTTTAAAACATGTTATGTTAAAGGTATAAGCTATATTAAAGATCTTATGAATATAGATGGCAGCTTTATAAACAGAAATGAATTGGAGACAAATACAGGATTGAATATTAACTTTCTAGATTAAATGAATATTGTAAATGCTGTTAAAACATATTACAATTCCCTATCAAAAACCATTGATAAAAAAATAAGGATGCATTTAAAGATTTTCTAATAATACCGACTTATTATTAATATATTTCAAATGTAAACCAAAAAATATATCAAGTGTTTGTGGTGAATAATAAGGATATTCCAACGTGCCATAACAAGTGGAGTGAAGAATTAAACGTCCAACATTGGAACATTGGAACAAAATACATAGTTGGGTATTCATACAAACTAATGATACTTTTCTACAATGGTTTCAGACTAGAATTACCCATAGAATACTAGCCACAAACAACTTGTTATGCAAAATGGGAATCACAACTACAGAAGTTTGTACATTTTGCAAAGCCGATAAAGAAACACTTCTCCACTTGTTCTGGAAATGCTCATTTGTACAGAAAATAATTACTTATATAAATATATTTTTTTGGAACACCATATCAATTTAGACATAAATGACAAACACTTTATTTTGAGGACACCTATAAAGAGCCAGCAACATGACAACATGTTTTACTTAGAAATAAATATATATATACATGTGCAAAGAAATGATTCTAAACCTGAGGGGTTTTATGTATAATATAAAGTTTACCTCGTCAATTATTAAAGCAGTAAATATATCAGAACGTAAGGAAACAAATTTATCACTTATATCATTTTTTGCAAGTCTATAAAGGTTCAAATAGTCAATAACTAATTGTTATTTATATCAGATCACCATAACATTAAGATACTAGTTAGACAATTAATTGAGCATAGATAATGACGTATACTCTAACTTGTATGAGTCAGACAATGAGACTTTTTGTAGGTTCTTTTATTCTTTTCACCTAATTTTTTTTTTCACAACAGTAAGTAAGGTGTATATACTATACCAGAAATATGTGGTTTAGTACAATAACTGTCTGAAAGAGCAAATGGATATGTAATGATCTCATATTGCATTGTATAATATATATAAATTGTATAATGTCTGAAAGTGTAAATGAATATAATTTATCAATTTATTTAATATGTATACTATATACTCTGTACGGTCTGTACCCGTGAAGTCCCCCGATCCACGCAGACCTATTGACGGGGATAATAAAATGTGAAAAAAAAATATAAAAAAATAGTTGTTTCTCCAGCATATCCGTTTGGCCCACAAAACAAGGCAAATTCGCAGTATTAACCCGTGTCGCATTAGGTTAAAAAAGTCCGCATTTTCCTCGTTTTGGGGACCAAAATGCTAAATCGGCGAAAGAAATGGTATAGTCTTCGTAAAGAAGACTGTATTTTGTTTAATAAAACGTTATCTAGAAAACTTGGTAATCCTCTTAGTTTTTATTCATTACCTATTTTAATGTACATGGACTAAGATATTTTGTATTGACAACCAAGTCTACGTTGATAAGAACCCTACCCGTATTCTCCACCAAGTATAGGCCGGCTAAGGTTGCTCAACCTCTACGTTGTTAAATAACATCGTTGTGGTACAGATGTTGGGGAAGAAAAAAGACGAACTCCATTGCTTTAACATTGTATATTCAAGATGGTGTTCCAACATATATACAATCACTTTCAAAGTTGGTAATCCAAAGCAGCTAAATTAAAATAAGTCCTAGAATTCCAGTTAAACTTTCGATATAAATATAAAGAAGTATGATCAATGGTATTCCATGAAAATGTAAAGATTCCCGGATGTCCGAGTAGATCAATATGGTGGCAAATGCCGCGCAAAATTGAATCCTTACATGGGGACAGTCGACACTAAAATTCCTAGAAAAACAAGGTCTTATGTTTAAATACACACTAACACTTTTGATATTGGCCTAAAGTTTTAAGAAAATAATGCTAAAGTTTACATTTACCGGAACGAAATATACGCCAAAATTTTTCACGGGGGAGCATGCCCACCGGAGACAAGCATACGCATTAATTTCAGACATGGTACGCTCCCGTAAATCCTTATCAAGATAGATGTTCTTAATTATAATGTTTTATATTAAAACACTGGGAAATACAGACAAAAAGAAACTATTCACAAACATGCAATAAAAACTTACGCGTATGGTATTGGGTATATAAAAGATTCAATTTGTTTCTGTTTTTCAGAGTTGGCTATCATTTTTTTTGTATAATAAGATTGAACCAAAAATGAGTTAGGTTTATGTTTAAACTCACCAAATCCTTCATACATTTGTTTTCTTTGTTCACAAATTTTCCGCGGTAGCATGCCCCATACCCCTCACCCTTTGAAAATAACATACAAAGGAGCTTTAGTCAACAATTTGTTCTCTCAGCCCCTCACCGCTGTGGGTTCGAATCCCGGTCTGGGCACTTCGGATTTTTCAAGTGAGGAAGCCTTCCAGCTGGCTTCCGGTAGGTCGGTGGTTCTACCCGGGTGCACTCTGTGTCTAAAATAACAAACAATTTGTATAATTAGTTTGAAACAAAAATGAGTTCAAGCTGTGTTTGAACCCATCAAATCTATACGTCTGTTGTTTCAGTTCACAAAATCTTCCAAGGGAACATGCGCATGTATCCATTAGAGACTGACCGATATATGAGTTTTAATTCAAGCTACTCCCACGTTTTTCTTTATAAAGATAGATGTATCTCACTTATTTCTTTTAGATAAGGTTGAAATAATAGTGGTTTTTTTTCTTCTCAAAAATACAATAAAAAGTTACACATGTGTATATATGTGTCTCTTTTGTGTTTATTATTACTTTCTGATAAAGCCTTCGGACACAAATCCCCTCTTACAATCCGTGAAAAGGTTTCGTTATTTTTTTTTTAAACAAAGCAAAATATGCCTAATCAATTTAACTTTAATCATGGTTTTACAACTACCAAGTGAAGTCTAACCGACCACCGGTATTTTTCTTTCTTTAGACAGTCACCTTACTTCAGAGTTCTGGTCTGGACAGAAGCAATCCATGGTAGTCTCTGTCTCCAGTGATTTCGATTCAGACGGACAACAATGGAAAATTTCTGGGAACAAGGCTAAAGCCGAGATATACAATGTCACACTGGCATGTTGTCCGGGTAAATATAAAGTATGGCAACGTTCAAGTTTTAAAGCATCCGATATCACAGTCTTTCCACTTAACCATTCCGCTGTCAAATGCAACATTTGTAATGTTCGAAAATATAGACAATAGAATTTTGGACCCTTTTTAAGATTCAGTCAGATGGTTTCTACGAAACTGCTCAAAAACAACAAATGTATACAGTAAAACATCATTTTTGTAGTTGATAATTCAAACTTTGCAAGCGAAAGAATTAAGAACAGAATAAAAATGTTAATAATGTAATGCATCGAGCTTTGCATAAATGTGTAAACTGGTGAGAAGTACTTAATTATTTATTTCAAATGTATGCAATATAATTCTGGAGGATTGCCCGAATAAAGTACATGTTTTTTTCTTAATATGGAACAGGCAAAAATAGCATAGGGCAAAATGCAGCTTGTTCTCGCAGTTTAAAAAAGGTAATTTCTTTTTTTTTAACTTAACTTGAGATTTTCTAAATTACCAAAGTGAACAGTGCCAAGACCAGTACCAATATTTTGATCTGTACACGCTTTGTAAAAGACCACCTTAGGATATTTCATGTGAATGTTTGTATAAGGAATAATCAATTTAAAGAATAAATAATCTTAACATGTTCTAAACATAATCCAATGATTTTAAAATTTCCATACATATATCATTATAATTTATATATCCGCTAAGTTATCTAAAGAAATTATTGTTTTTAACATTTTGAACTCTGAACTCAACAAAGTTGATGACGTCTTTTTGACGTCGTGACGTTTGTGCGTTGTTTACTGTGTACACACAACTTGATGTTACTAGACAGCATCGCATTTATGAGGCCATACTGATATTGTTTATCTCCTTGGTGACTACAAACGAAACCAGTTTGGAATTACAAATGTTATGTGATTATCACTTGATGTCCTATTTGTTTTTCTTATATAAATTTATATGTAGATAAAAGTAGAAAAGCCGGGGCAAGTAAAATATTAGAAAAAATGATATCACACGATGATTACATTGTATTTTTATTCTCAACTGGTTTCGTTAATGACGCGAAAAAAGATACGCAGGGTAACAAAAAATGTAATTATATCAAACCGGCTATGCTTAGAAGTATGATCAAAGCGCTGATAGCGCTGCATGAACAGGGTTTTATACAGCTTTTTGGGTACCAGTATCATGGAATTTTACGAA